>JAKUCM010003843.1:0-27988 GCA_023374145.1 Lepidium sativum | reverse complement strand
GTATCTGAATTGTTTATAGAGAACCTCCTAAATCCTATTGACGGAAAAAGAAAAAAGAGAACCTCCTAAATCCTTACCATTGGGTCGTGTTGACGGAGGATGAGGTATTGGTGTCAGGTGTGTGGCACGTGTGCTTTTTCACCGCCCACATTGACACGTGGACTTACAAATCACTTCTCGCTTGTTGTCTTTTCAGATTCTTTTTTGGTACCTAGGAGGTGGTGGTTAGGTTTTGGACTATAATCTACTCGTAGATTTGGAACTAACTAGCATGCGACTCTACCAATTCTGATCCTTTGTTAATTCTTCTTATATAAATTCGTCGAACACCTAGATTTGAAACTAGCATGCGATTCTACCAATTCTAATTTTTGTCAATCTTTCTTATATCAATTCGTCGAACACCTAGATTTGGAACCAGCCCGCGATTCTACCAATTCTAATCTTTGTCAATTTTTCTTATATCAATTCGTCGAACACCTAGATTTGGAATCAGCCTGCGATTCTACCAATTCTAATCTTTGTCAATATTTCTTATATCAATTCGTCGAACACCTAGATTTAGAACCAGTCCGCGATTCTACCAATTCTAATCTTTGTCAATCTTTCTTATATCAATTCGTCGAACACCTAGATTTGGAACCAACATGTGACTCTACCAATTTTGATCATTATCAATTTTTTTTATAAACTTGTCGAACACCTAGATTTGGAACGACTCTACCAATTTTGATCCTTGTCAATCTTCTTTATATCAGTTCGTCGAACATCAATGACCTTTCAAACAATTATTTGGGATACGTCCAGTTGACTTAATTCGATTAGATAAAAAATTTGGACTATTTCTTGATTTGTGCGCGTTATTCTTGCACATAAATCATGTTAATTTTTTTCTATATTGTTCTAATTTTATCGAATATCCCCGGAAAAAAAACAATCATCGATCACAATAATTTTTAAATACAAAACAATTGCTTTTATTGAGAGTTGAACTCAAGACATCCCACTTACTAAAAAGGTGCTCTAACCAACTGAGCTATGAAAGCAACTTAGAAAAAAAATCTGTCCATCCATATAGAGATTTTTTATTGTCAAGCTTTATGAAGATCTAAGTTAAGTGACTAACATCTTCAACTACATAGATACGTGTATGTTTTCTTTATTCAATATATGTTTATAGTAATAACTAGAATCCATAAAAGGGAATTATACATGTTCCTAGATTCAATGCATGTATGAGTTATAACATGATGGCTTTGCAAATGGACACGTCTCAATATGTACATCTGTCCATACATATTCACATGCCTCTTATGAAAACGAAATCGCTTTCGTGCGCTGTCCAAAAACACATAACAATTGGTAAACTTATTACATATTTTTAATACTTAACCAATTAAGAATGTGATTTACTACATCCTTAGGGAAACAGATACAGAATATTCTCGTCTATCAATACAACCAAAATATGACACGTTTCAGAGTGTGAGTAATGATAAGTGGTGCTTATGTATCTGCATTCATTATAAACATAAAACTTTTCAGAGATGAAAAACACTTTTTAACTCTATAAATATGATAAGAATCGAAAACGTCACGATTCATAAAGAATCTATTAATCAACACGTACAATTAACAAGAAAATATACAAACATTAAAAGGAGAATATTTATAGAAAATGTAGTCACAAAAATATTACAAGTTCAACATATTATTTGATACAGATACCATCAGAAAGATGAAACTAAGGATAAAATAAAAAATAAAAAATAAAAAAACACAATACACAAACACTTAATTAAAAAGAGAATATTTATAGAAATGGTAATCCACAAAAGATATTACAAGTTCAACATATTATTTTATAAAAATACTTAAAAAATAAAAATAAAAAGACAATACACAAAACACTTCCTAATTAGCTTATGTCGAAATTCGTAAATAAAATTCCCGAAACAAATTTGAACAACAAATCTCTTCATGCAGTGACTAAACCGTTACGCACTGATTATTCATGAATGTGATTAAAACACCATAACCGAAATATACATTTCCAAGTCAGATCTCGACCGTTAAGTCTATCAAGTCAAGAGATCATTGACCCAACCAAGATCAGGATCACCACAAGAACCAGCCTCAAAACTAGGTTTAACATCTCTAACCGGTGCGAACGCCGTGAAATCATTCATTTGTCTCCGACGAGTGAATTCATCGTTGAAGAAGTTAGCTTGAGGAGAGTTTAAGTAACTTGGAGTTGAAGGCGAAAGAGCAAATTGCAAAGGACTACTTGGTTGTTGTTGTTGTTGAAGATGGATACGTTGATTGCTCAAACGGCAAGAAGACGCAAACGCAGCAGCCGCGGCGGAAACCGGCGTTGTAACCGGCGAAGTAGAACTCACCTGAAAGGCTTCAGCTAGAGTCATTGAGTCTAGTGAATTCACGAGCTCGCTTAAGACATCTTTATAGTTAACCGAACCAGCGGCTGCAGCTGCTGAAACAGCTGAAGCAGCGTGGTTCCTAAGCCGCGAAAACGCAGCTGTTTTATGAGCCGGAGACATCGGTGGAGACAATGACGGAGATCGAGAAAGATGAGAAAGATTTCCCAATAGAGTACTTGTTGGAGAACTACTACAAAACAAACAACATGGATTCTTCACCGGAGAAGAAGACACCGAGCCGGTACCGGAAACGTTTTCGGGAGGAAGAACCCTAAGCTGACGTGGGGAATGAGCAAAGAAACAAACTTTTCGTTTACAGTGTTTACCATCTTTACAAGCTTCAGTACGATAACGAATAGGATGAAGCCAACATTCAAAGACTCCATGAGCAAACTCACAATCATCTCCACGGCTACAATCACCACCACGACGAAACTCAGGACAAACTTCACCGGAATATTGATAACGACGAGGATCACGACGACGAGCTTTTTCACCAGGATGAGCAAAAGGACAATCAGTCCAATCATGACTTCGACTACGAGTACAACGTCGAATCTTAAACTCAAACATCCGGAAATGATCACTTGCGTAAGGATCATCAGAATCAGAATCATAACAATATTCTTTAACCTCCTTGTTGTTGTCTTCATTGAAACTATCTTCTTCATGTTCTGATGTTATCTTGGTACTCTTGTTCCAGTTTTGTTTACGAGGAGAAAAAGAAGAATCCGACGGTGGAAAACTCTTGGAAGATAAAAGAAGCTTTCTCGGAGGAATCTCCACCGTTGGTTTTGTACAAACAACATCCATGATGATACTTTTGTGTGTGTTTTAGGTTTTGGTTTTGGTTCTGAGAGATGAGTGTAAGAAGAGAGAAGAGAAAGAGTCCTATATATATGGGTATTGAGAATAAAGCGATTGTGAGAATAAGTTAAAAGAAGAGAGAAGACAAGAGAAGAAAAGTGAAAGAGAGGCTCGTGAAAGGGTATGGGAAAGAGATATCGTGGCGAGAGAAGAGAAGAGTAAGAAAGAGGTTTCATGCAAAGAAGCAGGAGCTGCCTTATTCTCCTTGCTTCAGACCTAACACATGTGCTTATGTTTTCATCATCATCCTCATCTCTTTCTCTATCTCCCTTATCAATTTAATATCCATTCTGTATTTTACTCTTTCTTTTGTATTTGTTATACCAAATAGAAACAACTAACTTTATTACATCTATTAAGAGCTTATATTATTACATTGGTTCACAAAAACTTTGTCTTGTTGTTTGTTACCAAGTATTTTTTGTTGTTTTTACAATGCAATAACCCCGAATTAGTATGTGAGGTATGAGAATTTTAAGCATTTTAATTACCTTGTTAAATTATTTTGAATGATATATTCAACTATTATCATAAATTAGAATGATAAAACTCAATCTACAACCAAAAATTTAAACACTAAATAATATTACATGAATAAATATGAATTCTCTAGAATTAGTATTGGATGACTAAAGAAAATATATATAAACAATGAAAAACAACGAAAAGATAATTATCTTGTTGCTTATATTATATGTTTATCAATCACGTTTCAAGTACAGAAAAACAACGAAAACATAACAATAAGGAAATTCATATTATATTTTTAGTTTGTTGTTTTAGTAAAAAAAGAAGAAGCATATATATATATATATATATATATATATATATTTGTCACAAATTTCAATAATTGTACTAACTCTTCATTTGAAAAAAATCTAAAAGAAAAATAATGAACTAGTTTGATTACTAGACATAATTCACAATTATAAAATCGTATATTTAATGTTTAATTTGGTTTTATATTATAAAAGTTATAGAGTATAGATATTGAGTACATAGAATCTAACAAGACTTTGCAATACAGAAAGGATATGCACAAGAATGAGTAGAAAAGTAATTTCAGAAATACGTATTTCTATTTTATACGCCATTTATCAGCAAATAAAAATAAAATAATTAAATATGATTAACACTTTTATATTATTCAAAATGGGTCTTAAGGTTATGCATGTGTATGTACAAGTGTCACATTTTCCATTGGTTGCGTGGCTCTGATGGAAGCAAATACATTTTTGGTTTCTACCTTCGACTCATAAATTTAATATATTATTTTTACAAAAATTATAACTTTATTATTTGCCCAATCTCTTAAAGGATAATAAGTTAAAAAAATATGTTTTCTTTTGGAATTGGATAGAATCACGACAAACATGTAACATAACGAAAACGGTAATTTACATTTAAAGTATAAACGACAAGAATGTAATAATATAATTTGACGCCAAAAAGAACATTGATTTATACTTTGATATTCGATTTTGGACAAGTTCAATGTTTTGGACCGGTATTTCATTTTGGTTTCTAATGTGAGGACTTGGGACATCGTCTATGTCCGTACGTACGTCATGGTTCCACTTCTCGTTTGGAATCATATAATTGTTCGACCGCAAAAAAATGATTTCGACTGAATCATCTTTCATGTAAGAAACAATATTACCAAAAACGTAATAAAAGTTGGCGTCAAAACGTTGAAACGACACGGTTTCAGGGATAAATAAAATTAAATATAGTTCAGGACATAATATTCGCACCTAAGAACCGAACCAAAACCAATCCAGAAAAGCAACTTCAGGATCTTACAGTTTTACTCTATTAGATATTTTTATAAAATACATGTGGGTATTGAGTTGAAATTCAATAGAATTCCCTGATCTTATTCATTGTGTCAAATGTTATAAATAATCAAAGTTGTTACAAGTTGGTTCCATATTATTTGGGATACAAGAAAGATGTTAGGAAACAATCTTAACATATTCTATTCTCTATTACCCTCCCGCAGTTGAAGTGTGGGTTCTCTAACGTTTAAACTGGAGCAAAATTCTGTGAACAACGACGTTGGTAGTCCTTTTGTGAAGATGTCTGCGTGTTGTAAGGCGGATGGTACGTGTGTGACTTTGACTTCACCGACAGCTACCTTCTCACGCACGAAGTGGATGTCGATCTCAATGTGTTTAGTGCGTTGGTGTTGGACTGGATTTGTGGCGAGATAGACCGAGCTTATGTTGTCACAATAGAGAACCGAAGTCTTCGTGAGCTGCTGTCGTAGTTCAATCATCAAGTTCCGCAACCAGCTGAGTTCCGCCACCGCATTTGCAACGCCTTTATATTCGGCTTCAGAGCTTGATCTTGATACGGTTCTTTGCCGCTTGGCTGACCAGGAGACAAGTGTTGCGCCTAGATAGACACAGTATCCAGATGTTGATCGTCGCGTGTCAGGACATCCACCCCAATCCGCATCAGAGTAAGCTGTTAGACTCGTCGTTTCACCTTTTAAAAGTTGTAAGCCGTATTGATGTGTACCTTGGACATAACGTAAGATCCTTTTTAACGCAGTGAGATGATGTGTTCGTGGATCGTGCATGTACAAGCAGACTTGGTGAACTGCATATGCAAGGTCCGGTCGTGTAAATGTTAAGTATTGGAGTGCTCCTGCAATGCTGCGATATGATGTTGGATCCGCGACTGGTTCGCCGGAATGTGTGGATAGTTTTGACTTTAGATCCACTGGTGTTGCAATTGGTTTACAATTGATCATGCCTGCGCGATCCAGTATGCTTTTGGCGTACACTACTTGACTCAAGAACATTCCTTTGTCGTTAAACTCTGCTTTCATGCCAAGAAAATGACTTAGTATTCCCATGTCGGTAATCGGGAATTCATCCTTGAGCTGTTGTATGATGCGGTTGCAAAGACTTGTCGTTGACGCTGTGAGGATGATGTCATCTACGTAGAGTAGAAGGTAAGCTGTTGTAGCGCCATTGTTGTATATAAAGAGTGAGGTGTCTGCCTTGCTGATGACGAAACCAATGGTTAAGAGATATTTTGCAAATCTGTCATTCCAAGCCCGGGGTGCCTGTTTTAATCCGTAGATAGCCTTGTGTAGTTTGCAAACATAACCGGGATTGTGTTTGTCTATGAATCCAGGAGGCTGATGCATGAAGACTTGTTCAGCTAGGTCTCCTTGTAAAAAGGCGTTTTTGACGTCTAACTGATGGATCAACCAGCCTTTTGCCAAGGCGATTGTGAGTACTGTCCGTATTGTGGCCTGCTTTACAACGGGGCTGAAGGTCTCTGTATAATCTACGCCCAGCTCTTGTGATTTGCCATTTGCCACCAGCCTTGCTTTGTGTCTTGTAAGAACTCCATCAACATCATATTTGTGCCTGAAAAGCCACATAGAACGAACAATATTGACATTGGGTGGTCTAGGTACTAGACTCCAAGTCTTAGTCTTAAGCATAGAATCAATTTCTTCTATCATTGACTGGTTCCAATTAGGGTCTTTTAAGGCTTGGTTATGACCATTTGGTAATGGAGATGGTGTCATGGTGAGTAAAGACACAATCTGTTTTGGTTTTGTCACGCCTGATTTTGACCTTGTTGTCATTGTGTGACAGAGTATGGATGGTTGTGGAGGATTGTGGGTTGTTGTAGCATCATTTTGTGATGCAGGTTGGTGGGTATCTTGGCTCGGTGTTTGAAGGATTTGTTTGAAAAGAGGTGATGTTTCTTCGGCTGTGTCAAGAAAGGTATATGTTGTGATCTTTGGTGGGATTTTTTTTGCGGCTGGGAATTTGTCCTCGTCAAAATATACATGACGTGACAGGATAACTTTGTTGGTTTTAAGGTCTAAACACCTATAGCCCTTATGTTGTGATGGATAGCTGAGAAACAAACATGGGGTGGTTCTCGGCGAAAGTTTATGAAGGTGTGAGTGGTTTATGTTGGGGAAGCATAAACAGCCGAAGACCCGAAGATGTTCATATCTCGTCTGTTTGTTATGCAGCTTGGTATGTGGTATTTGGTTTTGAATGGCTGTGGAGGGAATTATGTTTAAAACATGAGCTGCAACATGAAGGGCTTCAACCCAATATGCCGGGGAAAGTCGAGCTTGAAAGAGTAGTGCTCGAATGGCATTGTTTATGGTTCTTATCATTCTTTCAGATTTGCCATTTTGCTGTGACGTATGTGGACATGAATATCTAACCTTTATTCCATGTTTATCGAGATAATCATGAAAGTTTTGGTTTTTGTATTCTCCCCCATTGTCACATTGTAATTGTTGAATTTGACCCTTAAATTGGTTTTGAACAAGAGCTGTAAAGTGTAGGAATTTTGAAAACACTTCACTTTTTTTTTCTTAGTGGATATACCCACAAATAGTGAGTAAAATCATCGAGAAATAAAACGTAGTAACGAATGCCACTAATACTCGATATGGGCGATGACCATACATCGAAGTGTATAATTTCGAACGGTGTTTGGCTGTGATTTTGAGATGCAAAAAACGGAAGTTTTATTTGTTTACCTAATTGACAAGGTTCACACGTTTTTGCAATATCATTTTTATTACAAAACTTTGAATCATTAAAAAATAAAGAACGAACATGGGAAGGATTTGTATGGTCGAGCCTTTTATGCCAAAGTGTTGGAGTAGAGACCAAGAGAGCAGTTGATGTGGTTGTTTTATTGATGTTTGCTGGAAGTGAATATAGATCCCCGGAGCTATTACATCGGAGAAGTACTGTCCTGGTTTGAAGATCCTTCAAAATCCAAAAGGGTCAAATTCAACACTACACCAATTGTCTTGTGTAAATTTTCTGACAGATATCAAGTTCTTAACTATTGGGGGTGTCACTAAAACAGGGTTTAGGTTTAGAGGCCGAGTTGGTGTTTTTATGGAGGTTGAGCCAACACTTGAAATTGGGATTTTGGAACCATTGCCAACAATAACAGAGTGATTGATTTTACGATTAAGATTAGATTGGAGCATACATGTTGTTGACGAGAGATGAGCCGTAGCTCCTGTGTCCATAATCCAACTCGGATCCAGGAACGTCGGAGTTGATGCATCGGCATGTTGAATCTCTGTCAAGTGAGCTTGCGGGTGTCTCTGTTCTTGTGGTGGTTGATTGGGAGGCCGACATGGGCCTTGATTGTAACCGGCCCAATTTCCATAATAGTTTGCCCATGGAGGTGAAGGACTGGCCCATGGTGGTGGAGGGGCCCAATAGGGTGGAGGGGCCCAATTGTAATTAGGGTTATACCCATATCCTCGACCGCCGCCGCTTCTCCGATTTCCACGGCCTCGTCCACGGCCATTTTGGTTGTATTGTCGTGGCTGTTGGTCAGGTAATTGTACGGAAGTGTGTTGCGGGGTTGTAGTAGTCACCGTTAGTGCAGAAGGCGAGGAGAAGTGATCGCTGTGTGTTGCTGTGGATCGATGTGGTTTGTTGAGTCGTGACTCTTCCATTTCGAGCATTGATTTTGCAATCGCAAATGTGGGGAATGGATCTTTGTGTTTGATAACGTTTATGATGTTATCATACTTTTCGTTAAGTCCGTTGAGCATATACATTACCACCGTTCTTTCATTGACCGGAGCATCGACATTGGAGAAGAGATCAGCCAACGATTATATCTTTTGACAGTATTCTTGAACTGATCGATCTCCTATCTCTTGAGTGCGAAGCTCATTGTCAAGTTGAATGGCCCTAGCTTCCTTGTTATTGCGGAATTGATTCTCAATTCTGAGCCATATGTCCCTAGTTGTTCCTCCTGTTTGGAATGATGATCGGAACAGTGGGGGAGCCAGCGTACCATAGATCCAAAGTTTTACTAGGCCATCTCGCTTGTTCCAGGTGACATCGGCATCATTTGTAGGTAGAAGAGTGTCGTCAAGATGTCCTAGAACGTCAAAAGTGAGGCAGTGAGTGAGGAACAATTCACGCCATGCATCATAATTATGATCATCAAGATCAAGGATTAGAGGAATGTGTGTTTTGATATTTGTGACACCAAACGCACGTTCATAGGCTGGAGGGGCAGCCATTGAACACTAGATAATAACACGAAAAAAAAAACAGGAAGAAGGAGAAGAGAAGATTTTTGAGAGCTCAGAAGCAATTTGGCTCTGATACCATGAAATTCAATAGAATTTCTTGATCTTATTCATTGTGTCAAAGGTTATAAATAACCAAAGTTGTTACAAGTTGGTTCCACATTATCTGGGATATAAGAAAGATGTTAGGAAACAATCTTAACAGATTCTATTCTCTATTATTGAGTCTGGTCCAAATCCTCAAATATTCAAGTATTTTTTTGGGTATATAGATATTCGAGTCTAGGTTTGGGTCCGAATCCTTGGGTATTTGTTGGGACTTTGAGTTTTGTAAAGTATTTTTTAGGTATACTAGAATTTTTTAGATATATATGCACTCTTTAGATATTTGGTTTAGATTTTTGGATATTTTTCAGATTCAGTGGTATACAGATATATTTATGTTTACATATTGCAGCAGGTCCTAAATAGATTTAAAATTCTCTTATCAAAAAAACAGAAACTTGAAAAAATTCGACCTAAAACTGACCCGAAGATTCGAATTCTCAGGACTATATTAGCCATTTTAGGCATAAGAACGTTAAAACAACACCGTTTCAATGATAAAAAAAAAACATAAACGTAAAAACGTTAAAACGTTGAAACGACACAGTTTTACCGATGAAAAGTGAAAATGTTGAAACGACACAGTTTTAAAGATAAAAAAGCATAGGCGAGAAATATAGCCGTTAAAGACAAGAGCCAAAGGGGAAGGGAAAAAAATGGCCGTTAAGAGGAAACACAATCTTCTATGTTCAAAATTATATGACCGTTAGTGATCTTCTTCTTCCTTTTTTTATTCTGATTACAGACAGACACATTCCCTCTGATATAGAAGGAACCGAGAAAACAAAACCCTGATTTCATTCAGATTCTACTCATTCCCGCTCCTTCTTCAACTCTCTGTCCTACTTCTGCGATTTAGGTAAATGGAAGCAGAGGAACCAATCTGTAGTTTAGTGAAGACGATGATCGACGATACGTATGAGTTTTTGGCGCCAAGATGGTTTGATTTCATTAATGGAGAAACGGAAGATGAGGCTCGTCGAGCAGAGCTCTGGTTTGAATCGGCGTTAAGCTGCGCTCCTTCTCGTCAGTTTCTTTGCCCTCTAATTTCATCGTTTTCTCTGATTAGGATTCTCTTGTTGTAACAGCGAGCCGTTCTGTAGCAAGGGTTGATTTTATTGATCCTAGGTTAAGATATTAGTGCATTTCTTCAGATCTGTGGTTTAGGATTTCTAATTTGATCTCAGTTTCGTTGATTTCGTTTAGTTTCGTCTAGGTATAGTTAAATGATTTCTGTTCTCAGAAGCGCAACTAGCAATTACGGTGACTATAATCTGTCAAAATTTTGTGTCCTCGTTATTTGAATTCTGAAGGAAATTTACGATTTGGGGAAAGTGACTTAGGTCAAGTTTGTATTCAATTGATTTTCTTTTATGTATAGCTTCGGTTCCTAAAATCAAAGCAAGGAAATCATTCAAGGTAGAGACCATGTGCAACTTCGATGAAGAAGGAGAAGACGAGAGACCGCTTAAGGTTTTAATTTCAGTCAAACACTGATTAATCCAATTACAAGCAGTACAAGTATTGTTTAAGATCAACCTTTAATCATTCTTAGTATGCGCAATTTGCAGGATAACGAGCCGTCGGAAAAAATAGATGCGAGGTTAGAGCCTTCTGAGGCCAAGAAAGATGTTACTCGGATTGAAGCAAGCACAATTATGGTGTCTCACGACTCTTCAAAGGACGCAGAGCACAACAGCACAGAACATGCTAGGTTCTTTATCGTTCCTTTACTACGGCTACATAGTCAGATGAGAGGCTGTTCTAATATTGTTTCTTCTTGTTCATTCAACAGTAATCGCGCTACAGCTGAGCAAATAGATAACAAGGAGAATACTCCTCATGTTACCACAGAAGCTTGCACACCTAAACCACCACTGCAATTATCTCAAGGAGGGAAGTCTATGGACCTTAAGAAACAACACACTGCTAGAAAGATAGCTAGTCTGCTGAGGAATCCATCTGCACTTCGGCCAAAAAGCCAGTCACAGTTGTCCCAAGCCAAAGACAGTGTTAAGAAAAGTGTGAACAGGTAGTTGACATTCTTAATAACCATTTTGATACCCTGAATCTGGTTTTGGGATCCCCTACTAATAATATCTCACTGTGTTGACGCTTCTACAGTGAAACTACTGTTAAAAACGAGACTGGCACCAATCTGACTCAGGAAAACCAAGCCGTCAAAAGGCAAAAGCTAGACGATGGAAAATCAAGACAGGTGAGCTATAAATTGTTTAACATCAGCAAGGTTCATTCCACATCTCACTGCATGACTGAAACCTTTTCCCCCTCGTCATTGATTTATCTAGATTCTCAATCCAAAACCACCAACTCTGCCTCACAAGACAAAACATGGTCTTGTTAACACCGGTTTCAATGCATGTCCTTCAGTTACCAAGTACATTCCAAAGGAGAACAGAAAGGTGCGTTGTGCTTCACGGTCGCTTATATAATTTTCTGTCAGAACCTCTCACATTTTCACATTTTTAAAGGTTTATGTTCGTGAGCAAAATGCACCATTCGTTTCAACTGCTGAGTTGATCAAGAAGTTCCAAACAGGTACTCGAGACCCTTCATTGCCTCACGCCAATACTTCACATCCACAGGTAATAATAGCCAATTGAAACATTCAAGCCAAAACTTGTATCTTTTCTATTTTTCCATGGAGATTAAATTCCAGGATGGTTCTGTTTTCCTTGTCCAGAACCGACCTAAGCTGAGACTGACAAGGCCCAAAGAGCCCGAATTTGTGACAACCCAGCGAGCTCGTCCTTTGAGAGTTAAGAGCAGTGCAGAACTTGAAGAAGAGATGTTAGCAAAGATTCCCAAATTTAAAGCCCGACCTGTAAACAAGAAGGTGATGCATCTTACTTTCCATCGTATATATATGTATACTTCACAAATAGAAAACACCACACTATAAAAACAATGCGTTCTGTTATTTATTGCAGATTTTGGAATCTCCAGCTTTGCCTGCACCACAAAGAAGAACACCTCATCTACCAGAGTTTCAGGTAGACACCCAATCACTTTAGAACAACCTCGTGGCTGAAATTGAATGAATCTGTTATTTGGTCTACAAGGATCTTATTTCTTACTTTTGCAGGAATTTCATCTTCATACAATGGCAAGGGCTATCCAGCATGCAGAGACATCTTCAATAGCTTCAACAGAAGTGTCTAGGCAGGTATGGAGCTTCGTAAGAAAAGTTATATATATATAACACTTGGTTAGTTGGTCCTATGCCATCTGATATGCCTCTGTTTTCCTCATATGCAGTATAGTGATTGGAGGCCTCATCTTACCGAACCAAAAAGCCCTAAGCTCCAAACAATGTTAAGAGCTCGTCCTACTACAGCAAAAACTACTGCGGAACTTGAGCAAGAGGAACTCGAGAAGGCACCAAAATTCAAAGCAAAACCTTTGAATAAAAAGGTACTACTTAAGTGATGTCATGTAGTTTTACTATTATCTACTTCATTTTCTCTATCATCTAACTTGAAATTACATCAACCCATCCAGATATTTGAAAGTAAAGGAGAGATAGGCATCTTTTGCAACACCAAGAAGCACATAACCATACCGCAAGAGTTCCACTTTGCAACAGATGAGCGGATATCACGACCAGATTCTGTCTTCGATATATTCGACAAGGTACATTTTAATAACCAAAACCCGCGATATGCAAGTCTTCTTTAGTTATGTTCCACTGCATATTGGGGTGTTTGACACAAAAATTTCTTCAGCTCTCATTGAACTCCGAATCTTGCCATCAAAAGCCTCTACCAAGGAACACTGCTCCAAGCCCCTTCAATCTAAGGACAGAAGTATGTGTACAACGAAGAACCTTTTTTATTTCAAAAGTCACTACTAACCAATCTTTACTGACTATTCTTTGAAAATATACTCTGTTGAATGCAGGAACGAGGCGCTGAGAAAGAGAAGAAGTTTGTAATGGAAGTCATACAAAAACAGATAGGAGATGAAAGGGCCAGGGTTCCAAAAGCAAACCCATATCCTTACACTACTGACTATCCAGTGGTATGCACATCCTAAACTTCTTATTTTCCTTGCTGTAGTTTGTGAGTTGCGGAAGATATGTATGAATGGGTGTTAACAGGGTTAAGTGGTTTAACTCTCAGGTACCACCAAAACCAGAACCTAAGCAATGCACAAAACCAGAACCATTCCCGTTAGAGAGTCTAGTGAGGCATGAAGAGGAAATGCGAAGAGAAATGGAAGAGAGAGCGAGAATGGAGAGAGAAGAAGCCCAAAAGAGGCTCTTTAAAGCTCAACCAGTTATAAAAGAGTAAGTGACCCTTGCCTCTCTACAGTTTGTTTACCACCAGAGATTTTATCAACGTTCGCTCACAATAGCTTTGACCACAGGGACCCAATCCCTGTTCCAGAGAAAGTGCGAAAGCCTCTCACAGAAATTCAAGAGTTCAATCTTCATGTAGAACATCGAGCTGTAGAACGAGCAGACTTTGATCAGAAAGTAAGATTTTCAGTCATTTCAGCAAACATAAAGAGAAAAACAAAGACATAACGTAAATATTGATAAATTTTATTTTCTACTTGAAACCAGATCAAAGAAAAAGAGAATCAGTACAAGAGATACCGTGAAGAGAGTGAAGCTGCAAAAATGGTATGCATCATTCATTTACACACGCTTTTGTACACATGCTCTCATAAACTTTGCTCAAATATAATAATACGTGACAATTTCTTCAGATGGAAGAAGAGAGATCTCTGAAGCAAATGAGAAAGACAATGGTTCCTCACGCTAGACCTGTGCCTAACTTCAACAAGCCCTTCTTACCCCAGAAGTAAGTTCCAATTGATCAAAAATTATCCTAAAGCAGACCAATCTTCTCTTGCCTTAAAACATCTTATTGATTCAAAAACTTTATGCAACACACAGGTCCAACAAGGAGATCACAAAACCAAAATCACCCAAGCTTAGAGTGATTAAACGAATCGAGAGAAAAACAATGATGGCTCGACCAACAGTGTCTGCAGCTACCAGCGCCTCTGCTGGTCAGATGAGATAGTTTCTTGAAGTAAACTTTTACTGAAGTAAAATGTTCATGAATGCTTGAACCCACTACATTTCCCTTTGTAAATTGATTCAGAATTAAATTTCCACTACTAATATAATAGCTCTGTAGCAAAACTTATGTACTCTGATTCAAATTCATGTAACAGAAAACTACCAAATACTCTTGAAACAATGCTAAAAAGACGACGAAGAATTTTTGTAAGAGCATATACATTGTCTGAATTCTAGAAACAGTACCATAGATTCATGGCTTGATTTAACTCCGAGCTCTGCCAGAGATTTATCATCTGTAAGACTTAGCATCTTCACTGATGGACTTGTATCCCTGATTGTCTCATCCTTTCCTTCAGAAACCAGCAAATCAACCTCTTCAGCCTTCCTCTGCGTTTGGAGTGCCACATACTGTTCACCATTCATATAAAAGTATCAACATCTCTGTCATTGGAACATATTTGGTTTTTACTCTCATCCCCACAAGTGGAGACTCAAGACATATAATACAGAGAAAGGGAACTTACTTCGCGGAGTTGTTTTACAAGCAAAGTGGGCCGGCAACAGAGATATGGCTGATGTAAGTCTGGTAGACATTTTGTATCCAAGGACATAAGCTTCAGATGAATATCTGACTGCAGAAGAAATTTAAGTTTTGGCATTATTATCAGAAGTCTATAAACACAGGTCAACAAAAGGCATTATCTTTTGTTACCTCCAGACTATTGCTCTCTAAGCTCCCAAGGTATTCCACAAGTCTATTCAAGCGAGCATTCCTTATAGTCACACTCTTACTACTAGCTCCTTGGTGATTGTTCACTTGCCTTGTGTTACTCCTTGTACCGCCTCTTCCCCATGCAAGTAGTTCCGCATTCCATACCACCCCAGGTGATATTCCTCTGCTGTCCCTATGACGCACCTCCTCTTTGTCATTCTCTCCGCAGTCAATATTTTTGTTTGCCTTTGAAGTAGAAGGATTAGCTGTAGAACGCCATTTTCTTTTTCTCTGCAGGATTTCAGTAGGCTCATCTGAGGAAGAATCTTTGGCTCTCTTGTTATTATTATCATCATCATGGGCTTCTTCTGATTCCTTTTTTTTCCATGTTTCTGCAGTTTCTTCTTCTTCCAGAGCCACTACCAATAAGTCGTGATGTTGTTAAGACAACTACCTCTTTACCAGAAGACCTTCTCTTTAAAAGGGTCTCAGATTGTCGTTGTGATACTTGAGCTATAGATACTTGAATCTACAAAAGAAGACTATGATGCCCAAATTACTTAGTCACCATAGAAGTATTAAATTTACCTAAGTTAGTGTGTCTTCGGTTACATGAGAGGTCATGCCGCAGGTTTCTGACCTGCTTATTACGAGCCTCGTCATCTTCACAGAAAGCCAATTCCTGAACAAAAATGAAAGACATATAACATCAGGAATCTCTCATGAGTAACCTTTCTCTTTAATTGTTGAAGAGTACAGAAAAAGTGTTGGTGTTTCACCTCAGCCTCAAATTGATCAATATCTTTGAATATAGTAGCTATAAAGGCATCAAATTTTGGGTCATCTCTTAAAGAACGTCGGCTTGCACAATGTTTCCTACAAGTAGGACACTCGTTGTTCCTGAAAATGTATTCACCGGTTAATACAACCAAAACAAGCTTTACATCCTTATATAACGCAGAACATGTAAAAGGAAGGCAGACCCAATCTTATTGACTTATCAATGCACTCTCGGCAAAACCGATGGAGACATTCCATTACAGTCCTTGTTTTCCTTATAATTCCTAGAAAATGAAAACCCAGTGCTCATATCAATCGAATAAGTAAGCTACACTAACAGAGTTGATGCAATATAGAGTGAATGACTCTGTAAAAGCAGGGTTAGGAGAAAAGTTGGCAATCCAAGAAATGTCTACAACAAACTTGTGAAATGCCAGATTCAGTACCTAAGCATATTGGGCACTGCAAGTCCCTACGAATATCCCCTAGCTCGATATCCATAAATCTGCAAGGAAAATCAAGACTTTAATAATAGCATAGATCAATAACTACCGTTGCCTACTGCAAGAAGTCCACTCAGTTAAAAACTAATGTTGTTATAAGAGACAGGTGAACATAGAACGCTTAAGTGAAATGGAAGATAAACAATCTCAAGATAAAACTTTGCACAATGTCGTATCCATTACTACTATAGATCAATGTCTAGGTACTCAAATTGTTTTTCCACAAGAACTGAACAATTTGTGATTTCGATAAGAGAAACGACAGTAACTATAACATGCACGCAAGAACCAAACAATGCATCGGATTAATGAAACAAAACTCAAGTCTTAAATATAGAAACTGAAGACATTAGAGCACACGGGTTTTGCTTCTAGATCCATCAATAACAACAGTGAAACCAATAATGAGAGAGAGAGAGAGAGAGAGAGAGAGAGGTGATTGTTACTCTGAATTTGATTGCTCTCCTGATGAAGAAGCTTCACTTCTCTTCTCAGAATCTGAAGGTAGCAATCAAAGAAATCGATCATATTCACTTTCATGTTACACATACTCACGTATTGATTGATTCCGATATCTCATATACATATCAATCCACGACTATAAACAACAACAAAAACGAAACTTCGTACCTTCTCCTTCTTCTTCTAACGCTTCCTCATCCTCTACTCTTACTTCGTCACGTTCCAAATCCTCGTCTTCACCTTCGTTACAGTTTTCATCTTTCTCAATCATTTTGTCCGGATCTTCTTCTTTCTCCTCAGCTTCTGGATTGAGCTTTTCAGCTTCGAGACTCTGACATAGCTGGTCTTTCTCTTCCTCGTCGGTGGAAAAGCTCTTCAAAGCAGGCATTGCTGATTGTTGATACAGTGATCTTTGCTTATCAGATGAGTTAGAAACAAAGAAAAAGCTTTCACCTTTCTCTCACCCTCTACGTTCTCTGACTGGTAAGAGGCTTATTGTAATTCTTCTTCCTTCGTTGTTTATGTTCGGTGCCGATGGAAAGAGAGATGGAGACCAAAGTCGAAGGAAGAGAAAGGAGAGAAACTTCTTTACTTTTTTTTGCTTCGTATTAATTTATAATTTTTTTAATTTTTTTTATATTAAGATCCTTGGTGAAAACATTAAATTTATATTATGGTCCCTTGTATTCAATTTTATTATATGCACATCCCAAATTATTCTGCCTAAATCCTATTGAAATACATATTTTCATTAAAT
This sequence comes from Lepidium sativum, assembly GCA_023374145.1. Lineage (NCBI taxonomy): Eukaryota > Viridiplantae > Streptophyta > Magnoliopsida > Brassicales > Brassicaceae > Lepidium > Lepidium sativum. The sequence continues at coordinate 10,244 of JAKUCM010003843.1, read as the reverse complement.
TTATGGATCTAGTTATGCACCTTAAAAGTTTTGAACTTTTGTCTTAATTACTCAAATTCATAAGATAAAAATATAAAATATTTATCCATTTCCTATCAAATTAAAATTAGCGGTCATAATTCATTTCTGAGGAGATACCATATCTGTCACTTAACAACGAATATCATAGTTATTTACGCGTACTTAGATTTACATATAATTGATGATTTGTTTTTTCAAAAGGCAATATATCTAGTACTGTATGACTAAGTAATGTATCTTATTATATATATATATATATATTATAATTTATCCTATGGTTAATAAAATTTATTTTGTAAGTTATGAAGTAACTACAATGTTATTTGGGTTATAAGTTTAACCTTAATATTGCTTCAAGTTTGGTTTTTAGATAATTTAGTATTTCTAGTAAAAGTATTGTATGATTGTATCATTTACTTTGTATGACCAAGAGCTATTTCAAGTATAATATCACCAATATCAAAACTTAATTGGTGCATTATATTCTCAATCCTAGTTTTACGATGATATGACAAATTTATTTTTTTAAAACATACTAAATTTACGTATATCAAACGGATATTTAAACCACACTAGAGACAAAAGTTGCTTAAAACTCAACTGATTAGATTTAACTAGATATTATGTCTACAAGATTTGATTGTTTGTGAGATTTGTATCCAAAAGGAATCGCAGATTGGTAATGAAGTGAAGTGAAGTAACATGTCTCGAGCTTCTTCTATTTGCATTATCTCAACCAGCATAACATGTGTCGGTAATAAATACTTTCTCTGTTATTTATTAGTTGATGTTTTAGAAATAAAATTTGTTTATTTTTAGTTGATGTTTTAAGATTTCTATGCAAAATTTATTGCATTTTTGGTATTTTTGAATCTTTAAATTCTGCAGATTGATTGGTGATTGGTTAAAATATTTTGGAATTTGTGATAAATTATATATATATTTTTTTTTTGTCAACATTGGGTCACAAATGGCCGGACCATTAGCCAAGTCATTGTAAATGTAAGAAGGGGGACTCAATCCCAGGATGTACAAGTGCGCATACCTCTTGTGGACATATCACATGCCACTAGGCTAAATGTCATTTGCTAATTATATTTTGCTTAAAAAAGTAAAATAATTAATAATTTCCGTGTAAAATAATAACGGAGTATATCACGCATAATTATTCCTTAAATAATATGATTAATATAAATATTATTGGGCCCTAATAGATCGGCCCATAAAGATTCACACGGGATCATAAAATGGGCTATAATAGATCAGCCCATAAAGCTCACTGTAACATAAAGAGCTTTGTCACTTCACTCGCTTCCCTCTCAATTTCCATTTTTTTTTGTTTTTTTTGTTTTTTTTGTGCAGTCGTTGCTTTGCTTAAACCCTTACCGGTATGGAGTCGTCGGCGAAAGGAACAGTGACGCCGTTAGCTTCGTTGTTCTCAGAGGAAGAGGCAAGGAAAGCAGCAAGTTATGTGGAGGAGAAAATCGGGGAGAAGCGAGGAGAAATGAATCGAATTCAACAATTCGTCGATGAAAACGACAGTCTCATCAATCTCGTCAAAAAGCTTCCTGATCAGCTTCATCACAACGTTATGGTGAGTTCTATCATTCATTTACTCACTCCATGATAATCTAATTTCGTGCCCGTTTGATGAATCTGATGAATTTTCATACAGGTTCCATTTGGTAAATTGGCATTTTTCCCAGGTCGATTGATTCACACCAATGAGTGTTTGGTAGTTTTCATGAGGATTATATATTCTCTCTTTTCTATTTCATCATAGTATTGTTCTGCTTTGAGGTTTAAGAGTTTCCCAGTAATCTATTGATGGCTAGAGTAATTTATTTGGTGATTCACATAGGTTTTGCTAGGAGAGAATTACTATACTGATAGAACATCGAAACAAACGGTTGAATTCTTGAAGAGAAGAGACAAGATTTTACAGTCTCAAATTCAGTCTCTTAAAGCTGAGGTTGAAGATTTTCAAACGGAGGCTTCATTCTTCACTACAACAGCTTCTGAAGCAGCGGTGAGTTTGTTAAAAAAGTGGATAATGTGTTAAATCTTTGTGCTTTGTTCTCTTTTAGAGTCTGCATTTGTATTTCAATTGGTGTGGGCGATTTATTTTTGTTATAGGAAGGACTTGTTGAGATAAGAGAAGAGTATGTAGAAGAAGAGTCTTCTCCAACTGTCCTTCAGTCCAGTAAAATTCTTTCTCCTCTTCCTGAAGGAGAAACTGCAGAAGATGAACCAGAGGACGATGATTTTGCACGAATCATGTCGAGGTTGAATGAACTTGAAATGGAAGAAGAACAGGAGGAGGGTGAAGATGGTGATGATATAAGTGAAGAACATGATCCTCCAACACAAAGTGTAGAGGAGAGCGGGCACAATATGGTGGAAGGAACTAGAAGTCAAACAGACCGCAATAGGATTGAATATGGGAAACAAGAAGCTACGATATCTGCTCCTAAGAGTGCTTCCGGCGATAGCTCTTCCATTCAGGAAAGGAAATATTCAGAGGTATTTTCCAAGGAGATCTCACATCTGGGTTCATTTTATGATTAATGGGTTTTCATAATGCTTAATTACTTTTGATCCAGCCAAGCGTCAAAGGCAAAGTTATTGAAGTGTTGCCAGAGAAACATCCACACAAAAATCTAGATGATCCGCTATGTGTAAGAGAAACCTTTCATTGTGATCTCATCAGCGTTTACAGCTCCTTCTCTAATATTGCCTGTTAATGCATTTTGGCAGCCTATCAGACCAATGACACAGTATATCCCCGAAGGTTAGCTTTATGATCTACAGCGTTTCATACATCAGAAAAGTTGACTTCGTTGTCAAATTAATGTGAAAATTTAGAATATTTTCCTGAAAATCATTCTCCAACGACACTATGTTCTTTTATTACCAGAAGTTCAATCACGTGGCAGAATACCCCAGCAGAACGCAGGGACGTGGAAAGACTTTCAAGTGACTTCTGATGTTTCCAAAGCTAAGCCAAAAACCAATGTTGTAGGTTCGCAAAATATTAAGGTATTTGGCTCTTATACTATGTTTTTCGCTTGGAACCTAAACAAGATCAGTTGTGCATTTGAAATCAAGCTAATATGGCCTCGCATTATGCTTATCTTTCTACAACCAAGCTTGGCCTTTAATAAGCATCTCAGAAATTATCATGCCAACTCTTTTTTGATGCAGTCTCCTTTACAGAAACCGGAGGCTAAGTTTGATAGTAACAAGGTAACCAGAGGCTATATGTATTATCATGATCTGAATTTCCTATATACTCTTTACATTTCTGATTCAAATCCTGCAGGCTTTTACTGGATCGATTGTAGAGCACGCCCATAATCTGGAAACCAACACACAGGGCCCAGTGCAGGTACTTTTCTACCACACGAAAACTTCACAAGCACTTGCAATGCATGAAAGATGATTCTTATTGCATGTTTGTTTGTTTATATTTATACAGTCGTCCGGGTCTCACCCATCAAAACCAGTTTCAAGATTTAAGGCACAAAGGAAGTAGCCAGTCAGTTCTATATACAATTTTGTTTGTTTGCCATTTGATATGTAAGAGAAGAGCACATGAATATGTGACCTTGTAAGCTTAATATATACAATCGAACTAACCATATATACATCAAGATTTTTGATTCTTTTACTCGTCTTTATCTAGAAAGTCTTGAAGTAGCTTTTCTCTTTCTAATGGAGAAGTTGACAATACCCATCTGCTAAACTCTAATATATCCATGCCTTTAAACTCTGCCAACATATTGTACTTCTCTCTTTTTTGTTCCCTAACTGAAGAAGACATATCCTCTTTACTACAACCTTTCATCTTCTTCTTTCGATCCGCACACTGTAAGTTCTCATTGGTGTTGATCTGAGATGTTGTTGTCCTTCCATTGTTGATGATGTCTTCATTGCGATGTGCATAAACAATGCCTATTCATAGATCACACACGCCACGAGCAAAGATTTATTAGACCCTCAGAGAATATATTCAAGGAGAGATGAGGACAAATCAGTCTTATCTTACCCAAGTCACTAAGGATAGGTTCTTCTGCTTTAAGTTTAGAAGAGCACAAGACCCCCTCTTCCTTTTCATCTTCTGAAACACTTGTCTCTACAAGGGATCTTTTCTTGTCATGGATGTTACTATCCTTATGCAACTCAACAACCTCACTAGTGAAAAGTTTATCAGAGAGATCGCGGAACAGATTTGAAATCCCAAATAGCTCGCCTTGAAACTCTTTACAGTCCTGATCATAAGAATCACCACAATCATAAGGAGAAAAATCTCTTTAATGAAACTAATCAATTAAAGATTGTATATATTTATGTACCTGGACGCCTTCAAAGTACCTTGTCTCCATTTTCCCTGCAACCGCAATGTTTGAAAGCTGTTGTTTGTATACTTGCCTTGTATAAATTAGTTCTTCGAGGGAACCAGCACCCAACAAACGAAAAACCACCACATGACGTTTCTGTCCATACCGAAAGGATCTATCTTGCGCTTGCAAGTCATGGGATGGGTTCCAATTTGGATCAAATATAACTACTCGGTTTGCACTCACAAGGTTTAGTCCTAACCCACCAGCTCTAGTTGATATAAGAAAAACCTGCGACACAAAAAGTTCACTTAATCATCATAAGAGTAAGACAGTAAAAGCAGATCTCTTTGTACAACGGTTATTTGGTATAAGTCTCAACATCGAAAACCAAAAAAAAAAAAAATGTTTGGTTTAAAACCTGTTTGCTAGGACTCGCATTAAAGTCATCGACAAGAGACTGTCGTAGATTAGTTGGAGTAGAACCATCAAGTCTTGCGAAACTGTAACCTTTTCTTATTACAAACTTCTCCAGTATATCCAGCATCCTGTAATTCAGTTGATCAAAAGTTAAAACGACAAATATTCCTCCTAAGTTCATCAAGACTCGGAATTTAATCCAAAAACTAACCTGACAGAGTAACTGAATAGAAGTATCTTATCACCCTTTGAAATCCAAGAAGCCATTAATTTCTCCAAAGCTCTCATTTTACCACAATGTTGGACATCACTAAGGTCCATGAAGTTCTCGCTGGCTGAAATGCCGCCTACTAGATTAATATCCGTCCCAAACACCGAAGATACAAACTCTGCGTCCTTTCTCTGTTTCTCTGGCTCATCTTTTGGGTTCGGTTTGATAAGCTCCAGATGATTGCTTATCTGTTGAAGTTTCACAATGCATGGAAGCACCAGGCAGAAAGGACAAGAGTCACAACCGTCAGGGTTTTCTCTATGAAGGTAACTCCAGATAGTTCCATCGGGTACAATCCTTCTGCAACACTCTGATTGCTTTAGCGGGCTTCCACAAGCACATGGATTGTCCTTATTCACAAGGCATTGAACTTCTGGGAGTTGTAACATTCTTTGGTACACCCGTTTCTGCAATGCACTCATTTGACAGAAGACTACGTTATCTTCTTTCCCCATCATCAGATGCCCAATGGTTTCCTCCTTAGTCCTCCTCAACATATACTTACGCAGAACATTTACCAAATGCTGTTTCCTCTCATCCGCAATCTGAACAAATCTTTCGGGGGCACTCGACCTCTGCCCTTGCTTTAGTGGTTCATCATAGAATTCTCGAAAATGTTCACGAGTACCCAAGGATCCTGGCGCTACCCAATCAAAAAGGTTGAATAGCTCACTGATCTTGTTCTGCATCACAGTACCCGTAAGACCGATCCTTTTCTTCGTCTTGATCTCAAGGCATGCTTCATAAAGTTTCGATTTTTCATTCTTTAACCGGTGTGCCTCATCAGCAATCACTATCTCCCAATTAATCCCAGACAAAACGGGACCTTGGATTCTAAACGTATCAAAGCTAGTCACAAGTACCTCAACACCCCGTGCATTGAGTTTCTCCAGAATCATATCTCTGTTTGCTCCATGGTACATAGAGACCTTGAAGAAACTCGCCCATCGAGAAAACTCACTGTCCCAGTTGTTGATAACCGACGATGGACAGATTATTAGTACAGGGCCCTTTTCAGACTCTAAAATAGACGTCGTACCAGTGTCACTGTCTTTTCCATACACTCCAGCAAGAAATGCAATTGTTTGAATGGTCTTGCCTAATCCCCTGAGTCACTACTTATTATCAGAGTTCCACTATCACCAGATTTAAACTATCACAGCAACAGCTTTAAATTGACCAGAACATTCTCAAGAAATGAAAAATATATATGACAAAGAAAAACTCACATGTCGTCGCCAAGAATCCCACCATGGTTGTTTTTATAAAGATTATACAGAAACTTTACTCCCTCTCGCTGATGTTCAAGCAGTCTACAGTTGATAGAAGCCGGTACCTACATCAAATCACAAAGGTAATTTCAATTAAAAACTTCAGATTTCGAGAAGAATCATCAACGGTTGGGTTAGATAGAACTGAACAAAAGGCTAAGACTTTCGTCAGAAAATAACCTGTATGATTGGAATTTCTCCGATTGGTGACAGCACAAGTGATTCATAAGGACTGTTATAGTCAAATTCAGCCCGCTTTAATCCGGGTCTTCCAAATTCCATCTCATCGTTTTCATCTTCTTTTTCTTCATCAAACTTAATACTTTGTTTGTGATCATCTTCGACACGATCACAATCTTCCACCTGGGTTTTTGGGATTCTAGATTTGTGTTTCGAGGAGAGAAAGTACGAATCTTCGAGACGCAGTAGCTGCTGTGAGAGAGACGATTTAGGAGGTTTTCTCGACGGTTCAAATTCTTGGGACGATGAGATACTCAACAATGATGATGATGATAGATTACCACAGGGTTTCAAGGTCTCTTTGAAAGTGTGTAACAACGACATCGCAAATCGATCACGATGCAAGAGAAAAGAAAACGACGAGTGCTCTTCTCGAGAAACTGATAAAAAATCATACTTTAAAGAAATTTGAAAACTTTATCACTGTTATTGCAATTAGAAGAAAATGAGAGGACCAAACAAGTAAATAAAAGAGTACTTCGTGCAAGTAAATGGGCCGAACTAAAAGCCCAAAGTGTACTTGTGTTCAAACATGCTTTTAGGTTTAGGGTTTCTTATTGGCCTCCTATATATACATATATCTAATCACAGAGACCAAGACCAATCTTCTTCACTAACATGTCTTCTGTATTTTTGTTTTCTTCAGATTCGTTTGATATTCGTGTATTATTTGATTTTCAAAAGTTTTGGTGAAGAATGTGATGAAAGTTGTAGATCGGTGATAATCTTTTGATTCGTATGATCGATAAAAATTCAACTCGCTACGTTCTTTCTGATTCATACCAATTTCTTAAAGTTCTATTTTTTGTTTTATTGTTTTTACGGTTTTGGAGTAAAGTTGTGGCTTTGAACAATGGTTTACTGAAGAAATGATGAGAAATCAGATAAATCTTAGGACACCTTCTGACACAGTTCTGTGTATGAGAATGAAATCGTAATCTGATCTTCAGTTCAAAATCTTTCCTTTTTGGTCAAACAAATTGATTTTGATTATACTCTTTTATGAAAATGTGTTGTCTTAATTGCTTGGTTTATTAAGAATTGGATAATTCAATCTGATGCAATGAGAGATTTTGTATATATGTGATTATGTACACAATCCAAAGACTCTATATGATGACTCTTTAATACAATATCTAATCAAACAATAATAGCTTTATGCTATAAGCAGAATTTATCATTCCAATCTATGAATCCAATACTAATGACAAATACCAATACATAAATTCTTCTGTACCAAATGAGTGCTTATTAGCCTTGTTGTTGTGTGTCTTTTGCTTGTCTGTTTAATTCCTGAAGTTGCCGATCGTGTTCTTCAAGCATCTGATCCACTTTGCTTGGCTGAGCCAACAATGGTCCGGACATATAAATTGTGCTATCACTTGGATTGTACTGTGACATAGAAACCAAGTAAAAACATTGAACAGCTGCATTATGAGAATTAAATCAGAGATCAGTGAACTAACCCAAGCTGGATCGATTGGTGCTCTCATATGTCTACTATCCATAGTATCAGCCCTATTGTATGTTCGTCGATCCTTTCTTCTTTGGTTCATGACTGGTTCATCTAATAATGTTTTGGAGGATGCTGAGCCTAATAACATCTTCTGGTTTACTTTACTTGGAGGGTATCTAGGTACTGCAGTCTCCTTAACTTTTGCTGTTGACTTAGCCATGTTCCGTTTGCTCATCAATGGACCTGAGTATGAACCTCTCCCACTAGTTTGATTGTTTGTGGTCTGCATATTTTGATAATCAGGAACTGGTTTGCGAGGAGTGCTCTCCTCCTTAAACGACTTGAAACTATCGTTTCTGCTCCTCAAATCTTGATATTGTTTCTGCATTTGTCACAAAAGTGAATTGATTTAAAGTTACATTCATGGTCATAGTGACCTTAAAGATAACCTTCTACAGTTAGTTACCTCCACTGTCATTGATATAGGGATATTTGCTTTGATTGGTGGGAGAAGGCTTCTCTCGTGTGATCTTCTCGTCTGAGAGTCTTGCCTTTCAAGTTTCTCTCCCTTCACTGGTCGTTGACTTTGTGCTTCATCTCGCATTTTAGCATCAATCTCTTTACTAGGAGGATATTTTGGTAGACAGGACGGATCGCAAGCAAAGGGCTTGGTCTTGAAGTACTGACAAAACACAGTTTTGTTACTACTGATGATGCTTCCATGATCACAGGAAACCAAGAACAAAGTAAAACATCTTAAACTAGTTACCTGACTCTCAAGGGCACAATGTGCAGAGCTCCTGTGATCAGGATCTATGGAGAGTAAAGTCTCTAAAAGAGAAAGAACACTTGCAGGAAACTCTTTAAACATCTCTGATAACTTCCGTCTATAAGGAATAGCAGTCCTGAATCCAGCTGAAGACGGTAACTTGTGTTTTCTCCAGTAATTTTCTGTTGGAGAACCGCAAAGCTTGAAGATTGTGTGCAATTGTTCTACCTAGAAAAGATCAAATGCTAACATTTGAGTAGAAACAGACATGATACAAATGGAGAAAATGAAATCTACAAGAATATGCATTACCTCAGTTTTACCAGGTAAGATTGGTTTACCAGCATATAATTCACCTAAGATGCAACCTGTGCTCCATAGATCAACCCCAACACCATAATGAATGGCTCCAAGCAAAAGTTCTGGTGGCCGGTACCAAAGAGTGACAACATGGCTAGTCAATTGAACACTATTTGCAGGATCAAAAAATGTTGCTAACCCAAAATCTGCTATCTTCAAGACTCCTTTACTGTCAATCAGTAGATTTGAGCCCTTTATATCACGATGAAGAACACCACGGCTGTGACAATGTTCAAGTCCACTTAGAAGTTGTCGCATGTAACATTTAACCTAAACAACAGAAACATAACAGAAAAGAGTTTTTGAAGCCAACTAAAACCTACACTTTCTAAGTTAGAGGTTAGCAAAGCATTCATATGCATTACCTGAGGCTCTGAGAACTCGACACCAGGTAGCGAAGAAAGTCCTAAGAGATCATGATCCATGTACTCGAAAACTAAGTAGAGGGATGATGAAACAGGGGCCGTGATCAATCCATCCAATTTCAGAACATTAGGATGATCAAGCCGTCTCATTATTATAATCTCTCTTGCCATAAACTTAACACTTTCCATATCATTAAGATCAAACCGGACTTTTTTAAGCGCAACAATCTTGTTATGAAGAAGATCACGAGCCCTGTACACACTGCTATAAGTTCCTTGGCCAATCTGCATCCATTATTGAAACAGGTTCTATTAAAACAAAATAGGAGCTAGACTAAAGAGAGGAGACAAAAGAACCTTACTTTCTCTAGTTTTTCAAAAGTGTTTGCTCGCCGTGGAGCCCAATCCACTAGTGCTTCACCAGCAACTGAGACCAGCCAAGTCGGCCATCCTGCTGCCACTTGCTTATGTTCTTTGCTTCTTGGACTAACAAAACTCTGGTCCCTCTTCAGTTGCCGAGGAACTGCTTGAACAGAAACTTCAATCTCAGAATTCTCTGGTCCCTTTTTAATCTGATGATGATCAGAGAACTTACTGGAGCTCAACTTTTTGGATTCAATCAACTCAGCTTTAGAATCTCTGCTATTCAATCTCTCTAGCTTTTGTCTTAGAACCTTTGGATCGATCCCCACATCCGGGTCTACAACAGCACTAGAGCCCCTTCTCAATCC
>JAKUCM010003842.1:0-25238 GCA_023374145.1 Lepidium sativum | reverse complement strand
GCATATGATAACGAGAAGTCTGTTTTGAGAAGAAATTTAAAAGGCAAGATAAATTGGTGTGCACTAGATTTTTACTGTGGATTCTCTAAAACATTATAACTGAAAAGTGAAAACGTGTATACTCTAACAAAATAAAGTTTTTGGATGCAAAAACGTGTTTATTTCACACTTTAAAACAAAGTTTTGAGAGGTTGGCTAAAAAAACTTTATTTTGTTATTCATAAGTATATCGTTAAAACCAAATGATCAATGTGTAAAATATGTAAAATATAATTTAATATTAATTATAATAACTGCCACTAGTTTTATCAATGACTTTTTTTTTCCAACGACATAAATAATCGAAAAGACTTAAATATAAATGAAATAGACTAAAGCTCCACCACTCTGACAAATACTCGCACCAAACAGGCCAAAACATCCGCTTTGTGATTCAGAACTCTGAGAATTACCGATAAATGGCATAGGGAAAAAGATGATCGAAAGCGCTGGTATTCCTCTTGGTACGGTAAGAAAGCTGGCTATGCATCCGGACGCTCTAAAATCCACATCACTGTCTCGCAATCTGTTGAAATCTCGACTCGATTGATAACTCTTGCGTGCATATATCTCTTTATCTAAGAACTTAGGTTAGTTAATAAATATTGACTGATGTAATTGAATTAGTACTTACTTAACTTAAGTGTTTATTAATCAAAGTCAGTCTAAGTCGTTGACTATTTTTAAAATATGTTTTCTGATGAAATGGAAAGATAAGAGAGAACAAAACGACATTCAAGTGATATAATTTCTTATAGATTTCGAAGAAATTATGATCAAATTCCAATTTCACTAAAATTGATAACATCTCTCTCTGTCTGCCTCCAATTCCGTTAATGTCGCTAATAATTGCGACTCTCTGCTTCCAAAAATGAAACCTTTTTGGCGGTAGCTTAGCCTCAAACCAATCCAACCGACACATATTCTCATACCCTTTCGCTTTGCTTTTTCTAATCATCCTTCTTCTTCTTCTTCTTCTTCTTCTTCTTCTTCTTCTTCGATTCCAAAGGTTCGTTTTTGAGAAACAAAGATCAACAACTGTGATTGGTGAGACAGGTAAGCAAAGTTCTCTTCGATTGAATATTTCATTTGAGTTCCGTTGTCTATATCTTACTTGGAAGCAATCTCTTCGACGTTAGTTTGGTGGTCTATATTATCTAATTATTATTAAATTCTCCATTTTAAGGCGAAATTTTAGAATTTTGATATTGGTCTTTGTTTGACTCTTCATTTTGCTGTTCCCCTTTTTGGAATTTTCAATTTTGTCGAGTCTTTCTCTTCTGTCTGTATCTATTGACTACCACGAAACCAATGCTTTCTTTTTGGTGGCCAAAGTTTGAGTCTTTCTTATTCTCGCGTTTCCTTTTCTTTGTGCGTTAGGTAGCAGAGAGTTTGATGGGTACTACTCGTGGAGACGAAGAAGACGAAGAGCGCTTCTTTGATGCTTCTGATGTCTCTCAAGACTTTGCTTTACGTCTCTGGATTAATACTCCAGAGAGTGTTTCTGATCGACGCCGCAAGTTTTTTCAATCTATGGGCTTCAGTTTCAAAAAGACTACAAGAGACGATGATTCCTCGGTCTCTGAAGATGAACTTGAACCACCTCTTTCTGATTCGAACGTTGTACCTGAAGTTGTCAACAATTCTTCTTGTCATAGAGTGAAGGATGTGGATTTGTTGTTGAGGAATGAATCTACTACGTCCTCTGGATTTGATCGATCCTCTGTTTCATCATCTGAGGACACAGATGATCAAACTTTATTGTCCAGAAATGATTCCAGTAGTAGCAGTAATATAACTCAAGGATTGAGTGAATCCGGTTCGGGTAGCTTTGGCGATTTGCAACACTCTTCATCCAGTCGAAGAGACTATTTGTTGAAGAAAGGGGCTAAATTATGGTTGAAGAAGCTTGGTGTATTGACACATGTTCTTGAGTCTACAAACTGTGAATCAGTGCGATCACCATTGCATCAAGTTGTACGAGTGCAGACATACAAAAAGCAGTTCAAGGAGCTTTCATCATTGTCTATTGACCAAGACTTTTCAGCGCACGATGGCTCCATCTTAGCCATGAAGTTTTCTCTTGATGGGAAATACATTGCGAGCGCTGGTGAAGACTGCATTGTCCGAGTTTGGAGCATAATGGAGGAAGAGAGAACAGACAAGTATGAAGTAGCTGAGGTTGATTCTGGTGTTTACTTTGGGATGAATCAACACTCTCAGATTGAGCACTTGAAGATAAAGAATGACAAAACAGAAAAGAAAATAAGTTTTTTGAGGAAGTCATCAGATTCAACCTGCGTTGTGTTGCCTCCTAAGATCTTCAGTATATCGGAGAAGCCTCTCCATGAGTTCAGAGGGCATACAGGAGAGATCTTGGATCTTTCCTGGTCAGAGAAAGGGGTAAACATCTTTTCAGTCTCTTTACATACTCTTAGATTATGCACATCCTCTTACATTTTTCCACTTTCGTGCAGCATCTCCTATCATCTTCTGTCGATGAGACTGTTCGTTTATGGAAAGTGGGTTCTGATGAATGTCTTAGCACTTTTACTCATAACAATTTCGGTGAGCTTCTTCTTCTGTGTTGCCTTTGGTACCTTCATTGTTCTTTTTCTGTATTGCTGTGTACTCACTCGTACCTTCTCTGTCTCCCATTCTCTCTTACTCAGTGACTTGTGTGGCATTCAACCCTGTGGACGATAATTACTTTATAAGTGGATCGATTGATGGGAAAGTTCGAATATGGGATGTGTCTCGTTGTCGGGTTGTTGACTACACTGATATTAGAGACATTGTAACAGCTGTGTGCTATCGTCCAGATGCAAAGGTATTTTGAAAGACTTTAGTTTTCCTTATTGTCATATCATCAGTTGCTTACTATAAATTTTTGCAGGGTGTAGTAATTGGTACCATGTCTGGCAATTGTCGGTTCTACAATATATTTGGTACGTTAATCTTTTCCCATTTAGTAACATACTGTTATTCAATATTTGATTGCAGAGTGAGCTTATTGTTGTGTACACATTGTGCATGTCTCAGATAATCAACTGCAAATTGACAGCGAGTTCAACTTACATGGAAAGAAGAAGGTGGTGGCAAGCAAAAGGATAACTGCTCTTCAGTTTCTTCCCAGTGATTCGGGTAAAGTAATGGTTACTTCTGCAGATTCACAGATTCGCATCATATCCGAAGAGGAAGTAATATGCAAGCTTAAAGGTCAGGATCTGTTCATAACTGCAGATGACGACTGTATTTGTTTTATTTAAGATTGAAGATTGTAATGTTTTTTCATGGTTGCAGCTTCTAGCCTTCGTACAACTTCTGCTTCAGTCATGGTAGATGGAAAACACATTGTGTCTACATCAGAGGATTCATGCATTCATGTTTGGAACTACTCTGAATTACCCAGCAAAAAGCCTTCTTCGGGAACAGTGAAAAGCATCCGGTCTTACGAGGGCTTTCTTGCGCATAATACATCTGTGGCCTTACCTTGGCTAAGACAAGGAATCAGGGACAGCTTGTCAGACTGTATAACAGATTTGGACATGAAGACACCGAAAGTGGATTGTTTCTCTCCAAGAAAAGGATCAACAACGTGGCCTGAAGAGAAGCTGGAAGATGCTGCAAAGAGCAACAGAGGAAAGCTGAAGCTTCTGAGGAGTGTGTGGCAACCTCACCTATGGGGGCTTGTAATGGTGACAGCGACTTGGGATGGAAGGATAAGAGTACTCAACAACTACGGTTTGCCAGTTCGGGTCTAAAAGACATAGACAAGTTAGTAGTTAGGATTCTTTTATTTGTTTGAAGGTTTTATGCCTTTTAAGTATATAATATCTACACACACACACTACACAGGTGTCTAAAAAGATATCTTGTGCTCTGTTTTTGGTAACGTGTACTGTATGTTGTCAAATATGTTACTGTTGTTTATTGGAGAATAATACTTTCTGCCTTCGTGTGGGAAATTGTGTTTTAATACTTTGACTAAGTGTCATTATACTACATTGATGACAAAATTCCTAAACCCTTAGGCTAAGACTTAAGGCCAAGAATCACATTTCTGCTCTTGATCTGGCCGACACCACTCAATATCTACTTGCTTCTCTTTGCCACTTTCTCGTTGAGTCGTTAATGGCCATAGGTCTCCCCAAAATGATTTCTTGGCCTGCAGATGAAGATCTGGGTTCTTGCTCTTTGTTATCACTCTCCTTTCAAATGCTCCTTCTGATCCGTCCTCTTTTGTTGGTACACACATATCCAACGTCACTTGTTTCCCTTTCCGAAATGGAGGAAATATGATTCTTCCCCATCCACCGCCTACACTAGCCCTCTCACCATCCTCTTCCTCTTCAATCCTTTCTATTTCTTCCTCATCAGTACCTTCAACGTCTTCTTGTTCCTCTTCCTCATCGATGCTGTCAGGGTCGTATGCTCTTGGATCAATGTGAGGCACTTCAACCACCTGTGATTTAATAAAGTCCTCTGCACATATCGAATGGGCACAGATCTCACAAGGGTCAAAAGCTAAGTTATGAGCATGGATTTTATGAAATAGTTGCAAAAATACCATAATCAATCTCGAGATCCTCAGGTTTCCTATTCGCGCGTCTCTCCTTCAAAGTCTCCAACTTCATACCATCAAGGGGCCACGGCTCTCTAAATCCAAAGCATAACCCAAAATCTAGTGTCTTAACAATGATTCTGTAAAGATAACAAAAATAATCATTCAACATTACAAAACTACCAACCGTGGGCGCTGACCTCTCCTGAAAGCCACAAAAGAAAACTTCTCATCCTCAAACCCACGTAGAGAAACACCTTTTGTACGCTACAAAGATAAAGGTTTGGGTTTGGAGTCATCAGCAATAATAAACTGACGGAAATCTATATATTTCCTGAAGAGAAGTACAAGAAACAACATGGAACCTTGTAGGAACGCTGCGACGAAGTTCTCTGCAACCGCTGAACAAAATGGCAGTACTTTCCAGTGTTCTCCAGCGGACACTTTCCATCATGAGGGCACTGCATTTGCACCCCCCTTCTTTGGGTTATAATACATTCATGTAATCATTTTCACAAGAACTGTAACATCAAGTGATTGTCTAAGTATTTTGACAACTGGAGGAGAGTTTTTCAGGACGGATATTGACACTTACTGGAGCAACAATATGCGCACCAGATTTGAGATCAAGGACCTCCTTCCCAGCTTCATCTTTCTTCATTTTATTTTCCAGTTTACGCAGTTTCTAAGACATAATGAATGCATTCAAAGTAAGAAGAAAAGATAGCTAACTTGACAACAGAGACAGCTTATCATCTGAGCATGAATATCCGTATTAGCAAATAAATTTACCCTCTTCTCCATCCACAATATATGCGACCGCATCTGAGATATAATATTAGCACCGTGAGGCGTTCCTGGTTCAACCAAAACCTGTTCAAACAGTTTACGAAAAGAAAGAGTTCAGCACAAAATCTAAATGAAAGTGCACATAGAGATTATCTGAAGTCACCGAGGATAATGAAAGGTTAAAAACTTAAAACCATACCAATAGATCATCTGTTAGGTCCCAGAGCTGGCGAACTACAGTAATCCTGTCTTTCAGAGATGGTATTTCCCCTAGCACGTAGGACTTGAGCCCACAGGAAAACATATAGAAATGTAATCAGTCAAAAACAAACTTATAGACAAGAATCAGAGGTGATGCGACTGATAAAAGAGATAACCCACAGCGATGACAAGATCATGCTTCCGCTCGGACTTTTTGTTGATCTCTTTATTCAGAGCTAGCAGGCTAGTATACCCATGGATCAGAGGCAAATCTTTGAGACCTTTCATATTCACAACAACAGTAAGATCAGAATCAAACAATGCACTAAAAGTATTAAGAGCCTTGTCAGAAACTATCAAATGAATTACCCTGGATTAAGTTACGTCCTGCACGTTGCATGGATTGAGATGGTTCCACTATATTTACTTTATCCACAGACTTAGGCCAAACCTCTTTAACCGCCCTATAAGATGTTACAAAGGATCAAGAACCTAAAAACAAAACATGTACAAACAAATTTCAATGGGAAAACACTGATCTCCTCACCAGAAACCTGAGCCAGTGCCGGCACCAAAATCTAGCACTCTTGTGGGAGCGAAATCCGGTAACCTTCGTCGAATCTGTTATATTTAAAGTTGAAGTCTTCTTTAAATAAGCTCAAAGTTCAACTATGTACACAACTCTCACATATTGCGAAAGCTCAGGAGTGATCAGCATGAACTAATAACATTCCCGTAAGTAGAAATTAAGAGAGTACCTCAATGAGGACTCTGTAGCAGACGGAGAAAACAGCGGGCATACGAGAAGCAATGTAAGCTGCAGTCTCACCGTCCCTGTATTGCAGTCCGCTATCTCCATAAGCAGTCTGTATCTTCCATCGCTTGGTCTCAACGGAGTTGATGGAATCAGCCAGACTCTTAGCCGTGGTTTCAGGTAACAGCAAATTCGTGTCCTTAATATGTTGGAATGACTCGGATAACTGACGCACCCTCTTCCGAATGTGAGGATCATCTTCCTCACGAAGATATGTCTTGATAGCTCGGCGGAGACGGACGGGCACGACGAGGCAGCGGAGGGACTGCTTGGCTGCAGTTCTTAGGGTATCGACAGTGAAGACTTTCTGAGCATTCGCCATTTCAGGCGGAGCTTGATTGTCAAATGAATTCGCCGGAGCGAGGAGGAAGGAAGGAGAGCGAGTCTAGGGCTTAGCACCGTGGGCCTATTTTGAGGATTAAATGGGCCTAAAAGCCCATTATTATGGCGTTGGATAACAATCCCATTAATGGGCCGGGCTGCAGGCCTTTACTATTTAAATTTTTTATAAAGATGAATAATGCATTAATATCATCAAATCTTTCCAGTGCATTGCATTGCAGGTATATATAAACATAAAACCCTAAAACATTGGTGATGTTTAGGTAGAAACAATGTTTGGAAAGCTTTTGTTAGTTTTGAGCGCAATGTGTATTGCGTATGCTATATATCATCGATACTACTAAAACAACCATCAATCATCGCAAGAATTTAGTTCTGAAGACATAATTGGTGTGTTGCCTGACAATTTGCTGGTGAAAATACTGTCTAATCTCTCAACGAAAGATGCAATAGCGACTGTGTCAAAAAGATGGCAGTTTCTTTGGACGATGATACCGGGAGGAATGTGATGAAAAACAACAACGGTATGCAACACTCTTTCAACAACTATCAACTTGCTGTTTTTTCTTATTATAATGTTTGTTTATGTCTTCTTGTACTTAGGCTTCATGGTGTAACGCTATTAACTTCTCAAAGCTTATAGAGTGTAAGTTAAGTCTTATAGTTGAGTTCGAGTGGTTGGAAATACAAAACCGTGCAACTATATATATACATGTAGACAAAGCAGAACAATAAACAAATATATAAGCAGGCAGGCTTAATTACACACATAATATTCTTCTATATTTTATATATTCATAGACCTATCTATATATAGTGGATAAAAGTATAGGTATAGGATGGATATTGGTTAAAGAGAATGGAGTTGAAGTTTGTGGAGAGAAGCGTAATTGGATGAAGAAAGCAGCAACTCAGAAGCAGTCCAGAGTTTTCGAGCTTCAAGATTGCATGATCCTGATTTAGAGGTCCTTGCTTGGTTGCAGTCTGTGAAATACTTGCCACTCACGTTCTTCAATCTTGAGCTTGTTGCCACGTAACACGTCGTTGCTGCTGCCTGAGGAACCGACTTCAATAGCTTGGAGGTCATGAAAAACACTAAATCTGTCATGAAGCCTTCTCTGTCTCTTGTGAGACGTGTTCTCACGATTCCGGGGTGCACACAATTCGCAGTCACATTTGCATCCATTTTCTGCAGAATCCTCGATAGCTCGACTGTGTGGAGCACGTTGGCGAGCTTCGAGAGAGCATAAGCTCTGGTCGCGTCGTAATTCCTAACAAAAAACGCAAACCGGCTCAAACTCATCTCCCAAACACTACCTTAGTGTTATATTGTTATATCTATATTAATAAATAAATCAAAGACGAGGACGACGGCGTTTATTTTTGTCGTCGCATCTTCTTTAATTTTTATAATAAAGTATTGAATAGTGTAATAATTTGCACACAAACGTAATGATGAGTATGACTATTATTTGATTAGGAATTAATGATGATTCGTTGTTGTACTTGGTCAAGTAATTAATAAAGAAAAAAAGGTACCTATTGGTTTGAGAAATATGGGCGAGGTATTGAAACATATCGCCAGAAAACCAGCTATGGATCACCGACGTGACGTTGACGATACGGCCTTGAACTCCGGTTTCAGCCGCCGTTTCAATCATCGTCTTCAACAACAGTTTCGTCAACAGAAAATGACCTGCCAAATTCACAATACTCTGTTCTCTTAGCTTGAGTTTTGACTCATAGTTTTTTTTTTGTCAACGGCAAATCATATTAGACTACAACTAGCCGGCCTAATAGTCAAATTCCTACATAATGTAGGTGGGGGACTCGATACCTGATTTACTGTCTGCCACTAGGCTAAGAGCCATTAGCTTGAGGTTTGACTGATACTTAAATTTTAATTAAATTGATTATAAATGAATTACCGAGATAATTAGTGGCGAACGTCATCTCCACGCCGTCCTCTGAGATGGCATGCTTATGAGCGTATTTTCCGGCATTGTTTCTGATTTTTATTATAAAAAGGAATCGTTAGACTGAAAACAACCACCGGAGGTTAATAGATATATGATGATTAAGTAGAAATGAATTACATGAGGATGTTGAGTGGGAGATGAAGAGATAGGAAGTTGGAGACGAAACGACGAACGGAGGAAAGAGAGCTGAGATCAAGATGCATAACGATGATCTCAGAGTCTGGAAACTCGGAGAGGATGCGTGACTTGGTTTCCTCTGCGGTTTTGACGCTTCGAGCAGGAAGCACAAGCCTCGCTCCACGCTTAGCCAAAACACGAGCCGTCTCTGCTCCGATCCCTGAAGTAGCGCCAGTGATGATGGCTGTGAGAGATCGGAGATCAGAGTGACAAGTGACTTCATCAGCAGTTGATCTAGACCCATATCCACTGGGACCACCGGAGCCGATCAGGTGCTTAACCGTCTCTATCATTGTTTACTTTGGTTTCTGTTGTATAAGAGAGAGAGATGTGTTGTTGTTGTTGTGTGTTGTCTTAATTTGGAGTTGTGTATTTATAGTGTTATGTCTTTGAGGAACAATGGATGAGAGATGCGGAGAAAGGAGACAACATTTTTTTATATGTTTTATAACTTATTACTATTACGCAAAACCAGTTAAATTAAATTTAGAGAGTATATAAAAAATACAAATTGATTGGAACATAAACAAAATAAACCAGGAATAATGTGAAATAAAGAATGATTTAGTTAACCAACTCTAATTGACTAAAAGGAAAATTATAGAGGAAGATGAGTCATTAAGCAAAAATGAATATTGGGTTATATATTACAAACCATAATGTTCCAAAAATGAAACTCATAATATAGAAGTAGAAAACAAATGCTGCATAGATAGTGCCATGGTTTGTGTAACACTAATCACACTATTTATCAATCATCTCTAACTTTCTAATGGTATTATTCTTCGAATCTTTTTACATTTTATTTACATGGTCCCCTCTTTTTACACAATATATAGTCCATAATTAATAACAAGTGGAACCAAATTATACATAAAGAAAGAATATGAAGTCTCACCTAGTCACACACTCTAATGAAAAGTTCAGGTATTTTGATGGCCTACTCTATACCCAATATCATTCCCCAATCATCCAATTACGAACTAGCTAGGACCACTTCTTTCATCTTATATTTGGGAGATGTACATTTATCAATAAATATTGACAATATGTTTGTTAAAAAGAAAGGCCGCAAGTGGCATTTAGTCTAGTGACATGTGATAAGTTCACAAAAAGCATGCGTATTTGCATATCCTGGGATCGAGTTTCTCCGCTTACATTTGCAAGAACTTGGCTAATGGGCCGGCTATTTGTGGTTCAATTGACAAAAAAGCCCAAAAACTCCTATAGAACTTGTTTATAGGATATTAATACATCAAAATGACTCAAACTCATGGCTAAGTGATTTGGCTGAGCTATCTTAAAGTAGATTCTTTTCCCTTTTGTAAGTGATTTAAGAAGAAAAAAAACGATATGGTTGGGATTCTATTATTGGGAATCGCACATTAATAGAGTAAGCTAATTTATCAATGTGTTCTTGGAGGATCCAATCCAAATCCTTGAATGGAATGAGAAGAAGAAGATCTTTAAAGCTGAATTTGAATATCATCATAAAGTAATCTTACCCAAATCCAACTACTACCCACTAACAATTCCACTCATTTTATTCTTGTAATTAATCATTTTTTATTTATTTTAATATGATAACTCCAAACTATATGTACATGTGTCTTATTTGCAGCTCTAGTTCGTGCTACACAATTACCTCACAGACAAACGATTTCACCTCTTAATTCATATATTTACGGATTCATTTGCAGAAAATCGAACCTATATATGAAGTTACTATTTCTTAGATTATTTATTATATAGAGTTATGAGTTCCAATTAATTAACAACAAATGAAAATGTCCAAATTCCATATATATTAGAGTCAATTTCTTTTCTTTAGCGATATAAGACATTCTCACACTTCTTCCTTCGAAACAATGCTTCGTCTAGTAATTAGTCACAGCAATTCAAATTCGATTCAGATTAATCGGATCTATTTTGGATCGGATCGGTTTATATGGGGTAAGTGTGTTCAAACTCTGATACTAGTACTGATTTCTAACTCAAAACAATTGGTAATAAATGCAGAGAATAAAATTTGAGAATCAATTTCATATTTTTATATTTGTAGGACATTTTCACACATGTCGTTTATAGCAAAACCAATGTTATGTAAGGAAGTCCAAAACCGCTTTGTGTAGTTAGATTGTTATGTTTCACAATATTCGAAGTCCAAATTCGCTTTGTGTAGAAAACAATGATTTACGTTTTGTGAATCTATCGTAAATATTATCAATGATTGATCTAATAATTATGAAACTTTATGGAAGGAAAATTCAGTTTTGCTTTAGGGTGGTCCAACCTCTAAAGATTAATTATGTGTGAATCGAACTTTACAAGGATATATATTCTAATAGTAGGAAAAATATAAACAAGAAAGGTTAGTAGAGATAAAACTAAAATAGATGAAATGTTGTAAATAATATAATAATCTCCTCCACCTTGGGAAACGTTGTCTGTTTCTAAACATACCATTCATTATTTTATATTTTATGATTATAAAATATGGATCGTTGAGTGAGATGTTGAATATACAATAAAGTTTTTATAAATGAAAATTAAGAAAAGAGACTCCTCCACCTTTGGAATTGGAATGATATTGACAATGTTTGGAATCTTTGCTTTATGTTAAGACGTGTTAGGTTGTGTAATTCAATTACCAACTTGCCAAAATAGAGTTGTTCACATCGCAATTCTTCATTTTCATTCATAGCCTTTGCACAAAAACTATACACAACTTGTTACCTATTTTATTTATTGAATGACTAGAATATTCTATCACACTTTGCCACTTCTTTCTTTTAAATATATTAACATAAAACCATAAAGTTTATGATAGTAGGTGTGATTACAATATTCATAATTGATTATACTGCTACTCACAAACGCATGAACGATTTCATGTTACCAAATATTCAATCCAAATGACTTATCTTTGTGATTTTAAGTTTGGTTCAAATTAATATTGGGCAGATTATTACTTTATACAAAAAAAAAGAAAACAAAACATCTTAGATCAATATATATATATATACTTTTACAACATCAGATTCTTGGACGTAATACAATTTTTCTGGTTCAAAGTTTTTTATACATTTTGATAAATGGTTAAATATCATATTTGCCGTATTTTTTTATCGTAGTTCCATGTGATAGAATTTATATTTTAAATTTTTTGAATTATAGATCAAATTTTGTCGATAAATTGATAAGATAGAAAAACTTAATACAATTATAAATAAAAAATAAATTTTACTTTTTCTTTAGTTTGCATGTTGCCTTCATTTGGACAAAAGTATAAGATAAAAATTAATCAATAATCAAGAACATATATTACACTTGTAACTTAAAGAGGGCGATATATTCTTTAAACTTATGAAAACATTTAGTTATATTATAAAATTTGATAGTGTGATGGATAAAATGTTGATCTCTTACGTATGAACAATCGTATTTTGATTTTTCATATATAAAATATTAATCACATTATAATAAGTAAGCACGAGTTTCATTGATTAAACTCAAGCACGAGATGCATGAGCTGTATGGATTTATATGAAACGTCTCTGTGTGAAAATCCTAGTCAGATTCAACCTCCTAATTTGTAATTATATATTTGTTTAACCATTATTGAAGATTTTGTATATTTAGAAAGATCTTTTACGATTAATGAACTATCGATCGATTTCAATTATGCTATTTTACTATGAAAAGGGAACAAACAAAGTCAAAGTATGAAAATGAGGAATTGTGTTTGATAATTAGGTTTGTGCATGGGTCATGTTGTAAAGTATGGAATCATATATAGTAATGGCTCTAACACAATCTCTTATTTTTTAGTCAAAAATCACATTTTTATAACTTCTAAATGTGGAATTCATTTGCAAATGGCCTTTAACCTAGTGGCAGACGGTAAGTCTACATAAGACAGCTCATTTGCACAACCAAAGATCGAGTCTCCCCGCCTACATTATGTAGGAATTTGACTATTGGACCGGTCAGTTGTGATCCAATATAACCTAGTGATTTGTTCTAGTGGCCATTACTAATCATATTACTGATTTTTTTTTGACAACAATCATATTACTGATTTTGAAGCCTAAAAATCATTTTTAAAATATAAATTTGAAAACGTGGAAAAATGTTTTTGGTCAGGTGGTTAAATCTGCATATGTTAAATCTATATTTTCAAAATTATTTTAGAAGAGTTTGAAATATGCTATCGGATTTTATCAATGTAATTATTAACCAGAAAAATTGAAGATGTATGTTGATTTTAAACTTCAAAATCTCTATATCATATGTAAATTTTCTCTGAAATAATCTATTTATTAATAATATTATGTTTGAATAATAAAAACATATCGTAACGAGTTGGATAATAATGTATATAGGAAAAATAGTTTTGAGGTAGATCTGAATCAGGTAAGTGTAACGGGTCTAAGTAAGAGCTAAGCATGCCTAAAATCAGGGGTTTGTAATAAATGTTAGGTCTAAACATAATTGACCTGAAGCAAAGCAGTCAAAAAGCAGAGAAAGATGGAATGAATGAAGAGACAAGTGTTGGTGAAACTGACAAGAGATGAATTATGTTGTTTTGTCTTTTTTCTAATTGAACTTGAAAGTAACGGTTCTTACTCTGGAAGGTTGGTTGAGAAGACTGATCATCCTAATAGACATGAGTAGTAATATGCTGCACGACAAAAATTCCTTGAAACCAGAAAACCAATGAAGCCCTAGTTTGAAGTCTCAAGCTCAGGATCTCTTGGTTTCACATTCATCTTAAAGTAACAACTTAGAGAAGAAGAAGAAGAAGAAGACATACTTACTCTTGAACCAAACTATATATTAAAGGGGAAATATCAAAAGCTACTAATTTTTGATGGGGAGAGTGAAGTTGATGGAGTCATCAAAAGAGGCTAAGAACAACAACGATAAGCTGACACCAAGTCGGTCCTTGAAGGAGACCAGATCGAGATTATACATAGTAAGGCGATGCCTCGTCATGCTGCTCTGTTGGAGAGAACCTCGAGATTAACACTACATTGCTACTAGAGAAGAAGAAGAAGCATTATATAAGGTGAGAGTGTATACTACTGAAAGTAGATACTTGTTCCACAAGCTAGAAGAATGAGAGAGATCATGCTTATCAAATGCGACATTGCTCATCATCAACCTTAGTAAACCCATAGACGACAACATTATAACGATGTCACTAGGTGGAGAGCTTTAAGCATTTAAATCCATGTTGGAACTATCTACTATGTTTTGTGTATATGAACCCGAGTTATCATGGATAATCATCTACAAATACAAATGCATACTTTTGTATCAAGAAACAGAAATGTTACTTTCTGCAGCAGCAAAGAAAGCTTAATGAAGATGATTAAGAAAACCATATAAATGATTGGTTCTCTTCTCATTACAGTACACTAAAAAGATCAATCAACTCAACAGAAAGAAGTAGCTAGAGAGCAATGTAGCCATCAAGTTTTGTCCTGCTTCATGACATTTATTTTGGCCGATTTTGATATAATTTTATAAATACGAGGACTTGTAACAAATTTAACTAAAGTTGACCGTGAGAGTGGAAAGAGTTTCTGGATCAAAACGACATCGTTTGATTTGGTTGAATCATCTCTGCTAAGCAAGCACTTTGGAGCTGATGTTGTTACCTACAACACTCTCATAACCGGCCTTTGTAATTCTGGTTAATGGAGTGAAGCTGCTCGACTTTTGAGAGATATGAATAAGAAGAGAATCAGACCTGATGTTGTCACTTTCACTGCATTAATCGATGCATTTGCTAAAGAAGAATTGTACAAAGCAGATGATTCAAAGCTCTCTCCATCCTAATACTCTTACTTGGAAAGCAAAGGTTGCTTCCCTAATCTAGTGACATATAACACTCTCGTTAATGGATTCTGTAAGTGTAGGAGACTAGATAACGGGCTTAAACTCTTCCAAAGGATGTCTCTTGAAGGAGTGTTTGCTGACATCTTCACTTACAACACTCTTATGAACGGCTCATGCCGTGAAGCAGATGAATTGTTAAGAAGAATGAAAGAAGATGGGATCATATGCGAAATTGAATGCATCTAAGAGAACGGTCTTGTTCGTTTGCTGGTCGCTGGCGACCGCGACCAGCGACTGCGACCAAAACATGTTCGTTTCGTAGTCGCAGCGATTTGCGGCGATGAAAATTCAAAATTACTAATTTACCTATTTTTTAGTAAATTCACAAAAAGAAAACCAGCGATCAGTCGCTGGTCGCTGCGACCACTAAATGAACAACACAACGATTGATCGCATCGACTGTCAAACGAACAAAAAATATTTTTTTGGTTGCAGTCGCTGGTCGCTGATCGCGGTCGCAGTCGCCAGCGACCAGCAAACGAACAAGACCAACATGAGACAAGTAAGCAAGCATCCTCGGTTAATATTATACTGATCAGAGTCCAGTAATGTTTCTGTGAGACTCTTAGCAAGGCTTTATGAGGGACAGAGACAGTAATGTTCAGGATTTGTATCATTCTGTATGCATGTACATAAACTCAAAAGACATATATTGGAAATATAGATTGAAACTATCTCAATGTAAATGTGTAACAAAGTCTTGAAGAATGGCAATTAACAGACAAAAACATCATCCTAAATTCCTAATCAAAGACAGTCTTAATCTTCTCTAAAACGGTGTCGTTTCAAAACGAGACCTTTTAGTAGTCAGATACTTGTGTCTCCTGGGCTCGCCGGAGCAATGTTCGTCGTCGTTGATTAGGGAGAGAGAGAGATTGGGAACAAAGCCAATCCAATTTTGGATGCCGAGATCTATTGCGTTTGTGTCTGCTTCAACGGCGAAGAGGTTTTTACGCCGGAATTTATTTCTTCCGGAGAGAGGTAACGATCCCGATACTTGTCCTTCGATTTGGGCTCGACCTTTTTCTGGTGGAACTCAGTATCGAGTGAGAAAAAGAACTGAACTTCAGTCTATCAAGTTGGATGATGCGTTTGGTCTGTTCTTTGAGATGCTTCAATCTCGTCCCCTTCCTACCATTGTTGAATTTAGTAGAGTTTTGACTGCCATTGCTAAGATGAACGAGTTTGATATTGTCATCTATCTCTGCCACAAGATGGAAAATTTTGGAATTTCACATGATCTCTATATCTGCACTATCTTGATACATTGCTTCTGTAGATGTTCTAGACTCTCTCTCGCTCTAGCTGTTCTTGGAAAGATGATGAAATTTGGGTATCAGCCGAGCATTATCACACTTGGCTCTCTGGTCAACGGATTCTGTCAGGGAAATAGGTTTCAGGAGGCAATATCTCTCATTCATTCTATGGCAGATATGGGATTTGAACCTAATCTTGTCATCTACAACACTCTGATTAATGGTCTTTGCAAAAACAAAGATTTGGATAACGCGCTTGAGATTTTCAACGAAATGGAGAAGAAAGGAATCAGAGCGGATGCTGTTACTTACAACACTCTGATAAGTGGCCTGTGTAACTGTGGTAGATGGAGCGATGCAGCTCGGCTTCTAAGAGATATGATGAAGAGGGAGATCGAACTTAATGTGATATTTTTCAGTGCAATGATCAATACATTTGTGAAAAAGAAGAACCTTTCAGAGGCTAAGAATTTGTACAAGGAGATGATCCAAAGATCTGTAGATCCTAACATTTGGACTTACAATTCACTCATCAATGGATATTGCATTCATGGTCGAATAGGTGAGGCCAAACATATGTTTGATTTGATGGTCAGCAAAGGTTGTTTACCGAATTTAGTGACCTATAATACTCTCATAAAAGGATTTTGTAAGTTCAAGAGGGTAGAAGATGGGATGAAACTCTTTTGCGAGATGACTCATAAAGGATTGGTTGGCGACACATTCACTTACAACACTCTTATCCACGGTTATTGTCAAGTGGGCAAACTTAATGTAGCTCAAAAGGTTTTCAATCGGATGGTTGATTGTGGTGTGCCTCCTGACATTGTTACCTTCAACATCTTGTTAGATTGTCTATGTAGTAATGGGAAGATAGAGAAAGCATTGGTAATGGTAGAGGATCTGCAAAAGAGTGAATTGGATGTTGATATCGTTACATATAATATCATCATTCAAGGGATGTGTAAACTTGATAAGGTGAAAGAGGCTTGGCGTTTATTTTGTAGCCTCCCTCTCAAAGGAGTAAAGCCTGATGCAATAGCATACATTACAATGATATCAGGATTGTGCAGGAAAGGCCAACGGCATGAAGCAGACAAGCTGTGTAGAAGAATGAAAGAAGATGGGTTTATGCCAAGTGAATGCATAAATGATGAGACACTTAGAGATGACGACAAAAGCTTATCAGCTGAATTCATCAAAACAATTATTGAGTAAAGTGTGTTGTTTCATGAAATGCTTAAATCGAGTCAACTCTTTTCATTAACCAATTTCAACAGGCTAATAGATCATGTCTCTCAACTATTAAGCCATATGATTGTGAGGAGTATTACCACAGATATAAGTAACTTGGAGTGCATTGATCCAAGTATATGTGAAAGAAAGATAGCTTTTGGAGGTTGACAAAATGTATGATGAGACCGTTCGAAGGTCTATATCCTTATATAATCACTTATAAAGAATTTTATTATTATTTTAACGAATCTTTGAAGTATTTTAGTATTAATTTATAGAGCTTATAATGTATTATAAAGAAGACATTTTTTCTATTTGGAAGGTCAAAATTTTAAATGATTTGAAATATACACTAATGAGCCTTATTTTTATTTCATTTTATAGTGTTTTGGTCAGAAATAGGCTCAATTCATTTTTTTTTGTTAAGACTTGTCATTTTAAAATAAACACTGCTTAATTTCTATATATTATCGTGGAATTTATAGTTTGAACTCTAATTTTGTTATGTTTTTATGAGAATTCATTTATTTTGATCAAAAAAGACG
Source organism: Lepidium sativum (assembly GCA_023374145.1). NCBI lineage: Eukaryota > Viridiplantae > Streptophyta > Magnoliopsida > Brassicales > Brassicaceae > Lepidium > Lepidium sativum. The sequence continues at coordinate 7,389 of JAKUCM010003842.1, read as the reverse complement.
AAAGAATCTTCAAGTATTTGATTAATATTGCTGAAACTAAAGCATTCATGTTTGTGGCCAGCCTTTACCACCTACAAGGAGGAGTACAGACGACTGAGGAATCGGTTTGTGGAGTGCACATTATCGGTCATTCTCTGAGGTTTAAACTCCAAGGCAGACGTCCTAGCTAGGATTGCTCGACTACGAGCGACAGGTTTCCCGTCCGCAGAATCAGGATAGCCTCTAATGTCGTTGTAAAAAAAAAAAAAGCATTCATGAATCTATTATCCTTTATTCTTCTATACAAATATTCATTCTTTGATACAGAGATACATTGATTTTAATCTTTCACAAAGCCCATTTTAAATATATATATATATATATATATCTCCAGAATTGAACAGATTATATCCCCTTGGCAATAAGATAATTCCTTTTGAACTTGATCTGCTCAAGGCGAATTTTCTTCTTCTGCTTCATGCACAGCTTTCTTTGCACCCTGCGAGGCAGCTATACTCAAGAAATTTTAACAGATTATCTATCATTTCATGTACTAATGGTCCATTATCTCATGTGCTTGAGTAATTAAAATAAATGTCCAAAATTAACCTTGTTAGTGGCAAACTCCATGTGTTCCGTAACCTCCAGGAGGGGCATACCAAAAGAACACAGTTCTCAAGACTGGCCACGATGATGTCTTTGTACCTGGAAGCAATTCGGAGTGGAGAAAAGCTAATCATTTGTTGCTGGTCTAGATGTTTCTCAAGTTGTCTCAATACTTGGACTTGTTTCCACCTGCCCAGTACACTTCCTTGATTTTTTCGTTGGAGGGAGGGTGAGAGGACCCAGTCTTAACCGAGCAACTCCTGCTTCTTCCTTTGATTCTGCATCTCTTTTCTTCATTGGTGTCCGCTTTTTGAATGATCTACTAGGCCCACATTGTGCCATGGTCGTTTCATTTGCTAGCTCTGTTTTCTCCAAGTCCTTGACTTTATTGATTAAGTGACAGTTACTCGGATCCAGACTCAACCAAGGACTGCTTGGAGAATCCTTTCCTAGTTCTTTGCCGGAATCAAAATCTGTTGGAGCTACTTCTACCGCAGAGTTTATGTTATCCTGCAGATGGCAAAGTTAATGCATCACTAAGACCATCCACATAACTACACAATGAAATGGACATCTCTCTCTACTATACATTCGGATCCATATATGCTCGAATTGTTTTGTTCAAAATGTGCCAAATTGAGAGAAAAGAAAATAACAGAAACAGATATGGTCCCTGCGGAACACTCTGCACTAATAACCAAAAAATTACAACGTACCTTATCTTTCATTTCACTGATTTCTTTGCATTCTGAATCATCTTCACCATCAGAATCAGCCATTTCTTCACACTCAAACTCAACATGTTCTTCTTCCAACATCTCATCGTCAGAATCACTTAATTCCTCCTGCTCCATCACTATACCTAGATTAGATTGATCAGTCATCTCTTCAATGCATCTACTAATGTCATCACTTGGTGCGATTGATCCAGGTAATATAGAGCCATCATTACGTTGAAGCATGCGGAAGTCAGAAGTGTCTGAACTATTTGCTGCTGATACATTACCACAGTCATTCACCTTAGAAGAGACATAACTTAGATAAAAATCCAAGTTAACATTTTTACCATGTTTGCTAGAACTAGAAGATTTCAAGGTAACATCATTAAGACCATCACCAGGGATAGAATTCTTCTCGACAGCACCAGAGGTATCCTGAAGTTGGCATAATTCACCTCTCTTGCCAACGTCTGGATCTAAGTTCACACGTCTATTAATAAGATATCTCGTTTCATATTCCGTTCTTTGAAGAAGAGGATGAAAACCGCTGTCACAAAGTGCTGTCTCATGTTCACTTGATGATGAATTTTTCTGGAACCGATCAACTGAGTGATTGATTTGACTTGAACTGTTAAATAGACTTAGTAGCTGTGGTCGATTGTCAGAAGGGTAACACGTAATCTGTCCATGCCCAGCGGTAAAGAATAAAGGATGCACTTGAAGATCTGAGTCATTGTTCCTATTGCCCATCCCAGAGGAGCTCTCCCTTGGCAAATCTTCCACTTTCTCACATGGGGGACCGTTGTCATCTTCGTCATCTGAAAAGCATGGAGATTCAGAACCCAAATTTCCCCTCCCGGAAACATCAGACATGCCACCCTTAATGGTGCAAGTTTTGGGGGATGTGTCAGACTGATTCTTTGCAAAAACTGACTGTGAGATAACACGGACGGAAGATGGAAGGTTAACTGGAGGCAAATCAGGGGCTAGTCTCACAACACTTCTGCTGTTTAGTTTACGAGCACGATATGGGCGCATGATTATTGATGCCCTTGAGGCAGCGGGTGCTGTACCAGATGTGTGGTGGTATAGAGGAATGAACGAAGATGCTAGTTTCTGCCTAGAAGTCAGAATTCCGACACCACAAGATTCAGGATTTTTATATCCTTCACTGGCACATGTTTGTACTGACTCATGACGATCACCCAGGACACCCTTTGCCTTGTCAAAGGAGTTCATAGAGGTAGAATAAAAGAGAGCTGGCATGCCAGGCCTACATTCTGCTAAAAATCCTTCATGTAGGTATGCTTCACCTGAGCTTTCATCTCCAACCTGATTTTCATTGGCACCATGACGGTCCTGAAACATAAGATGATAGATAAGTAAAGCTACATTACAATTTTTATGAAAAAGACACAATTAACACAATCAGTATGGCTTAGTCGTATGATTTGAGTGGTGGCGATAGCTATGAAAGAGACCTCTTTTGCAGATGCCAGCTGTTCTCTGGACTTTCTTTTTATATCGTATAATCGTCGTTTCTCCTTTTTCACAGCATCTAGTTTATATGACTTCTGAATTCCAAGGGCAGTGCGCCATTGCCGAGGCAGTGACAATGGGTCTCGATACGGCACGATATATTTCCACACAGACGTCCAATCACATTTGAAGTACTTAAGTCCCTGATGATTCAAATTTATACCGAGTACCATAAGTACAATTTCCAATCAAAATTGCATAAGGCTGCGCTGTCAAATTACCTCTTGTATATTTACAATCTCTTGTGGACTCAGGGGAGAGGTTTTCCTCCTCATAACTGCCTGTGGGTAGCAAAAAAACACATACACATCAGTATGGGAGAAACCCTGCATAACCTTAAATTGTGGTTGAAACATCTTATCGTGGACAGAATTAGATACATTCTTTGTTGCCATTAGTCAGTGTCCATCCCAAACAAGTAATGTTCCTTTGCATAATGCATATTTTGTTAAACCATGGCACACTTGAAACTATTAACTATATCATGTAGATATCACCCAAGAACAGCCAATTTTTTAGTGAAGTATTTAAAAGCATACAAGATGACCATCCAAATTAAGCCACAACATGTATCTTTATTTTTCATGACAAGGAGTTCGTAAACTGATTTTTTAAGTGCATGATATAGCTCTTATAAAAGAAATTCTTGCACAATGCCTTTTTGTCAAAAAAAAACACGTTTAGGTACTGAATTTAGGGAACAGATAAGCATACAAACAAATGGAAATAAACCAAACTAAGCATATGACATACCTTAATTGGATTTTCTGGGGCTTTAGATGATCTCCGGTTTTTTTGTCTAACAAATATCTAAAACAAATACAAGTTTGGAATATTAGAACAGAGAGGTAACAACTGATTACTTTGTCACCCAAAAACTATTAATTTGTTACCTGATGCTCGCCTTTACATGGAAGAAACCTCTGCTTTATTGCCTTCCAGTCTGAGTTAAATTCCATTATTCCAAGAGCCAGTAATCTGCATTCAAACAGAGCAAGGAATAAATTTTCAAGTAATTTGTAGACTAGTACACAAAAATTATAAAGAAAAGGAACTTACTCATCCTCAGCTTCGGTGAAAAGAACCCGATTGGCAACAGCTGCAACAGGTGGCTTGTGGGGAAACAGGGATGCATTGAACAGCGGCAAAAATCTTTTAGCTAACTTGGCGATATCCTTATGAACCAAGGCAATAGATTGCTTCCGCGCTGATTCAACAAGTGTAGCAGCTAACGTCTTCTTAGATTGCTGCTGACCTGATGATGACTTACTTGATCTAGGGGCTGAAAGTGGATTGTTTAAAATCTCACAGCCAGCTTCTTGGTGAGGAAGTGTAAACAATGGCACTCTTTGAGATGAAGCATCAAATCCGGATTCCACTTGACACCGTCGATAATCTTGTACAGCTACAATGGTTCAATAATCAAAAGAATTATATTGCATAAACAGATAAGCAAATATAGAGATATAGCACATTAGCTTTGAACCATTAACATACCGCGAGAAACATCAACTAGATATTTTCCAGCGAAATCCAAAATATCTTCAAGTGATGATGCAGAACCAGTGACCAGAAGCCTTTGTTGTTGGAGCATCTCAGAGATAAGTACTTGGACTTGGGTTCCAATCTGCTGCCGCGAATGATCAAGTGCACAAAGAGAGTACACTTGGATAAGAAGCTGCAGGTGCTCATGAATCAGACATTGCAATTCTCCCATTTGAGCTTGAGTGAAGCCATTTATCGGATTCTCTTCTGATGAAGAAATTGATTCAGTAGTGGAAAACCTCCTAGCAGGTAGTGCAATGGGTAGTATAGGTACAAGAGGGCGTAGTAATCTGCCAGGCTGGTCCGGAGAATTGTTTTGGTGCTGAATGGAGATGTTTTGCCGTCTCTTCTGCCTAGTCACAGGACGTCGCTTAGAGCTTTTGCTGTCACCTGCTGTGACCTTTTCCGGTATAATTTCCTCGTCATCAGTCTCCAGTGCTTCTTCAAGTTCTATCTCGAAGTCTACATCGTCATCATCATCATCAATATTCCCACTCGGTACCAATTGAACGTCACCATCACCGCTCTGTAAAACAGCTGCCAGAAACTTTCTGTATTCTTCCTGATCATCAACATTTGGAATGTCATCTTCATCATCAGTCTCCTGAAGAAAAGCCTCGAGATCATCAAGGGTGAAACTGGCAAGCGAATACCGAGCTCTAGTTCGCTTGCAGATTGCATCATCTTCCTCATCGGTCATCAAAACTTGCTCATGAGTTTGGACTAGGTCACATAATTCTTTTCTCTTTTCATTTGCCTCTACTGTCATCTGATCAGCCGAACGTACCTCTTCCGCTCTAACAAAGTCACTAGCTTTTTGAGAAGGTGGATCAGAATTCTCCCTCTGAGCATTGTTTTGCGAGTCCTCAGGGATTGGTTCTTCCAAGGAGACAATACTCTGCATCGCGATTTCCTCCTTACCTTCTTTGCCGTCTAAGCTTTGGGCGCTATTAACGATGTCACCATCAAGAGTTTCAACTTCAGAGCTTAAACTCGAAGAAGCTTCACGAGAAGGAGTGTCTTTGAGAAACGGATTGAAATCAACATCTTCTTCCTCGTCAGACCCACACTCTTCTTCTTCACCTAGGTCTTTATTGAGGGACGACGGTTCTGAAATTAGGGTTTCGGCGCGATCCAACGGTTTCATGACTGAATTAGGGTTCCGCTATCTAAACATAACAGGAGAATTCAGAATACAATAGAATGGGAATAGGAACTTGTGTTTATCAATTTCTCGACTTGAATTCGATCGGCTTTGAGAACGATACAAATCTGGAAAACGAAAACTTACGCTACAAGCGAACAAACGAGGACGATCGAAGAAAGCAGTTTTTAATGGACAAACGGAAAACCTCCGACAAGAACAAATGCCCTGCTGCTTCTTCTTTTTGGCTTTGAAATTGTATTAGCTTAAACCCAAATGCAATTAAGAGTTAAACACGAAAATACAAAACACGATTTGTTTGGTCGTTGTTACATATAATATAGTGTAGTTCCAACTATGCGTATGATTTAAACATTTATTAGTTGTTAACCATAAAACATATAGAGAGTAAAATCTGAGGTATAAAAGGAAGGCAACATTGGAATCTGGGGAATACAAACATACATATAAGAAGCAGCTTAAGATGAAGATTGGAGAAGTTTCTTGTAGTCATGGAAGGTTCCATGGAATGGTGCAATTCTTCCGTCTGATACAACCCACAGCTCATCCACACTTCCTGATATTAGATGCTCATCGTGACTCACCTGCACATTTTAGTTTTTTGTTCTGAAATCTTTGAATAACGATTTGTCTTGGGAGACAAAGGATTGAGATTGTACCATGCAAATACCGCCTTGGAATAGGACGAGTCCTTGAATCAAAGCCTCCACAGCGTCCAGGTCCTGTCATTATTATTGTTCCTACTTTTAGCAAACTGATATCCTTCCTTATTCACAGGATGCATATATCTATATTTTAGCTTACAAGATGATTGGACGGCTCGTCAAGCAATAGCAAGTGTGGTTTCTTGAATGTTATCTTCGCAAATGCCACTCTACTTTTCTGACCACCTAGTTTCCCAATCATGCCAACAAAAGAAATATAAACACTTTAGTAAGGAACAACTCACTATGGTCACAACACATAAATGTAGATGCAGTTTCATTCTAGGGCCAGCATCTTGAATTTTGTATTTATAGAATTCCAAACACCCGATACATACCTGATAAAGTGTACATGGGCTGCAGTGCAAGATTTCCAGTGACACCAAGTGAACCCAGGTGACTTCTGAGTTTTTGTTCAGGTACTCCCTGCCACATCAAAAATCACATACCCATTCAGACATATTCTTAAGTCGATTATGATCTCCTGCTAACTGAAACATACAAAAAAGGAGGATATAAGAGGCGTGTGAGCTTACTGGGTAGCAGCGCATCATATATAGTAGAGGATTCGAAGAAAGGTCAAGTCCATCTACATGGTGCTGGCTAAAGACTGCAACTCGAACCTGTTAAAATGATATCAATATCCCATAAGAGCAGGAAAACGAGCACTCAGAAATCTTTCTCACGAAAAACAAGATTAAATATATTGCTGTCAAAGAAAATTTCAAAAATCAATGTTGTTTCAGAATCCAACTCCTTATAGCTAGAAGGGGACTCCACAGATTGAGGTTTACTAAAATGTAATCCCATAGATTCCAGACAGACAATGTGCAATTTGTAGCTCGCTCAGATAAGTAAATGAGAAGTCTTCTGCCATACCTTTGCAGAACGGAACACTGTTCCAGAGCTTGGTTGCAGATCCCCAGAAATAAGTTTGAGTATAGTGGATTTACCAATACCATTAGGTCCCACCACTGTAAATCAACCAAGAAAAAACATATTCAGAGCTTAAACTGCCTAGACGAGACTCAAAAAACTTAAGTTTTACACATTCTATGATGCTGTACGTATTGATATCAACAAATGATCAGATGAAAGTTTAATGAATCCTAAGCATCTTGAATTCATAAAC
>JAKUCM010003841.1:0-12929 GCA_023374145.1 Lepidium sativum | reverse complement strand
CTCTAAAATAGTATTTATATGATTAGACAAAATATGTTTTTTGAAATGACATATAAACAAAAAAAATTCTCATAGAAATAATATTTTATTATTTTATAAATTCAATTAAACATCTCAATGATAAAGATGGTCTAATAAAGAGTGACTACTAAATATAATCACAAAAGTTTGGTGTACATAATATAATACGTGTTATAACTGTAGTTTGTACCTAAAAACCAACTATCCAGTCAGAAATTAGTTGTAAAATCTTTTGTTTTTGATAATGTGTAAATCCATTAAAGATGAAAAATTTCGAAATACATATTTTGGCAACTACATATTTGCCGCTTGGTATGTAGTTACAAATTTGTAACTGATTGGCAACTACAATGGGTAGAGTGGTAAATTAGTAGCAAACTTATTGTATTCTTTTGTAGTATATCGTCTTCTTATTTTAAAAGATATTTATTAAAAAATCTGTACTAGTTAAGGAAACTTTTCTGTTGGACTTTCTTCTGCCGACATTCATAAAAACAAACAAATAAAATTATATATACAATGTGGTTTATCAATTACCAGTCTCTAATGTACTCTCTTTTGACACGTATATCGTTTTCTTTGTTTATAAATGGTGTTTGATTGCCAAGAAACTGGTTTGTTTCTAATTTAACTTAACATCAGATAGTAAAATTGAATTTCATCTAATTTTAATAAAAAAGTTTAAGTTATAGATTAACTTTTTATTGATTTAATGATTATTTGTGATTTAAAAAATGGTGTTTGATGATTAAAAAAAGAAAAGCGGTGCTTGATTATCTCCTTAATTAAGGGAACTCCGATGCGTTTGTTGTATCGTGTTCTTTATATCTTTTGGGCCTTCCAAAACTATGATTTTGCAATTTGAGATTACATAGTCTAGTGATAAATGGCATGAATGCTTACTTTTTTAAGATTATTATATTTTTTCACTAATAGTGGATTTGTGATCCTAAGTGGTCACTTCTTTAATCTAAAGTATAATAAGTAGGCACGCAGAAAAAGCACAGAAAAGTCGCTAAAGTGACTGAAAGATTGTCTCCCACAACGACTAAGTAAAGAAGAATAATCAAACAACAAATAGTAATAAACTAGAAATGATGCATCAATAGTGCAAAACATAACAATTATACTCAACTACAGCATTCCCTGTCTTGAGATCAAACACATGAGTTTTTGCCTGAACATAACCTCTAGCAAATCGGAAAAGTCCACTTCCTCCGATCACAGGCATTTCTCTAACCTTATCTAACACTGAATTTCTTCCAAACACAGTGATTGTACTTCCATTGTATTTCCCATCAAAAATAGCAAAGTTCATAGCCATTAACAATCCCACCTCTTCTTTAGATGTAGCTGCATAAAAACCTTGTGCCCTTCCCACCATTTTGGAGCTTAATTTTGGACTGAGTGTTAAAGGATTATCAATTATACGCATGAGACCGAAACCTGTTGCTGTTGTGGAGTTTGTCAGAGGATTCATGATTGGAACTGAAGTCGGATCTCGGCCATTTATGATGTCGTGCCAGTATACTCTGAAATGAGTTAGTTTCTCTTTCTTGTGGCTTAAGATATTAGATTCGAAGCTTTCTCCTGTGATGGGAATTAAGACGAGGGCTAGGGTTAGAGAAGAGAGAAGAAAAGAGAGTAAAGTGGCCATGGTGGAGACTGGAGAGGATAATGACTTTAGTGGGTTTTTGTGGCTACAATTGCATTTATGGTTTGATGCATGAAGACATAAGTATAAGTTGAGGAGGACATTCTAGTAAGTGAACGGTCGTGTTAATGTGTAATGATATCTGGGGTTGGTTCACCTACCCCACCTCGTTGAAAATAATATCGTATCTTTATAATGATAGTTGTTAAATTAAATAACCTTGGGGTAAAAAATCACATAGAAAATAATTAAAAAACATTGTTTTTTTTTTTGTCGATGGCAAATTACGTTGGGCCACAACTGGCCGGCCCAATAGCCAAATTCCTACATAATGTAGACATGGAGACTCGATTTCAGGTTATGCAAATGCGCTGCCTTAAGTGAACTTACCACACGCCACTAAGCTAGATGCCATTTGCAAAAAAAAAAATACCATTGTTTTAAAAATCATAAAAAAATAAATTTGTCAACAATTGAATCGATAAGTTCTGATTCATAAAATAAAATTTATTTTTAAGATCTTTTTTTAATCTACCAACTATAATAGAGATATCAAATTTTTAATCTCATAATTATTAGTTAAATCATTCTAACTAACAAAATGAAAATATTATTCTTAGAATAACATGACAAATTTTAATGAATTCCATTATAGCTTATTTTAAATGAATTTTTTACTAAAATATGTTATAACTATTGTGAAATCTGAAAATACATATGCAAACAAATTAACATATAAAAAACAAAAACAAGAAAAACATAAGCAAACAAAAATTAAGTTGTTTAAATTTGGAACATTAAAACAGGTTATTACTTCATGGAACATGACAAGAATCAAAATTTTTAATTTTCAAATAAGGTAAGTATCACCTAATAAAAAGTTACTTAGAAATTAGAAAATGATAATTTTACTCTTCTTTCATTCTTTCTGTAAAAATAATCAACATGAAGTTGCAATAAATGGGATCAAAACATACGTAATATAAATGTAAAATAGTATTTTATTGTAAACAAAAATAGTATGAATTTATTATCTAAATTAATTAAATTTTATCATTACTTATGTTTTATTTTGTAATGTAAGTAACATAATCAAATACAATGATAAATTATTTTGGGTAGTTGTCTATACAGAATGTCTCATAAACTTGACTTGAATAAATAATTTGAAAGAAAAAAGTACAAGTATATCTTTCAAAAACATTAGTCTTATTCCGTACTTAACTAAATCATTTATTTAGTTAACATATTACGCCTTCTTAAAAAAACTAGTCTTCTTATGGATTTTATGATTATTATTTTTAAAAAATTAGCATAGAATTAAGAATTTAATCTGAATTCAATAGATTAAAAAAATAAAATGTGTAGAAAATATTTTTGAAAAAAGGAATTATTTGATTGTAAACACTAAATCTTCTTTAAAATTTGAAATTTATACTTAATTTTTTTTAATATGAAATTACCCAATTTTTTAAAAAGACATTTTTAATCTCTTTTATTGATAAGGTCGATTAGGGTTTGGTATTAGTTATATTTTCCTACTTCTTCTACCTTTTTTTTTGTCAACCTTGGGGCACAAATGGCCGGCCCATTAGCCAAGTTTTTGCAAATGCAAGCGGGGGAACTCGATCTCAAGATATACAGATGCGCATGCCTCTTATGGACTTACCACCTGCCACTAGGCTAAATATCTACTTCTTCTACCTTAGATACGTTTTCCTATTTGTTTATTCATCACAATTATCACTAAGCATTATCAGAAATTTTCTTAATTTATTAAATTTGTACGATCCTTGCTTAATTTAGTGTCATGAAGCATAAATCAAACAAATAATAAATGAAAAAGGCATGCAATATAGTTTATTTTTTCGTAAAAATTTGTTTGTAGGCATAGAATTGTTTTCATGATTGATTTTTTCATCCTTATGATATTGAGTCTAGGGAAGAGATAGATGCACCGGTAACTGTTATTTACATATTAATTTAAAATGATCTATATTTGTTTATTTTTAACAGGTAGTTAATATGTAACCTTCACCAACCATATATTCCAATTCACTTTCTATATGATTATTTACTTATGTAACTGAACCTGAACTTAAAAAAGTGACATAATATTTGAAATTGGAAAGCTTACCTGATGTTTCGAAGCTAATTTCATTGGAGGAGTTAGAACAAATAAAAATGGTCCACTAGGAGTTTTTTTAAGATTCACTGAAAGTAAATTTATGTGATCAATACGATTAGTGCATGAACTTTTAATGAATCAACTTGTGATGAATAAGAAGTATGAGTTTTGGATTCTTTATGGTGGGCAAACAATGAGATTTTCTTCGAAAGAATTCATGATAATTACTGGAGCAAACTGCGAAGCTTATCCTCCCACGAATAGGGTTGTCGAGGATGATCCTCAGTTTTGATGACGATTTGGGTAATTGAGAAAAAATATATCTTATAGTATTTTTCAAGAAAAAAATATGGATTGCAAAGATTGGGACAGCAAAGATAGAATTAAACTAGTTTACTTGTTTAATTTTGGTAAGTTTGTCATTCGGGGAGAGAAATTACGCCAAAAATGGTTTCTTTGGTTACTGATCATAAATTTTTTGAAAACTATATGTGGGAACGAGTAGGTTTCCAAAATTTAATTAAATAAATCTTAAAAGTTGAGGTTGATTTGAGCAAAAAATCATACTAATAATTGGAAAAATTGTGGAAATGCAATAAAGCATGATGAAGTTTTCACCAATTTGAGATGGAAAGGATCAAGAAAGAGATGCAAATATCATCTTCAAAAAAAAAACGAATTGGGACATCATAATCCATGTATTATATTAGTTAAGTATCTAGTATCTACATTTTTATTGCTTATTTAATGTATTTGCATTGTTTTTAGTTAATTATGAAAATATGTGATCATAATACTATATTATGGTACGTCCTAGATATATGTAATTTTAGTTTACTAATTAATTAACATTGAACTTTGTTTTACGTCGTCTAAAAATAACTCAACAATTCAAACAAATCAATTTTACAAATAAGTCAATTAAAAGTAGAAAAAGTCTATAGAAAAAAACAAGGCAACAGAAAAAAAAATCAATAAATCAATGAAAAATGAAAAATCAACCAAGAGTATAAATAAATTAACAAAAGAATAAGTTAACCAAATAAACCATAAGTGGACAATTTAAATAATTCAACAAAAACAAAATAAAAATCCAATAAATATAAAAATAAGTCAATAGCTCAAATAAATTAAATTTACAAATAAGTCAATTAAGAATAGAAAAAGTCTATAAAAAACAAGTCAACAAAAATAAAATCAACGACAAACAAAAGAATGAGTCAACAGCTTAAATAAATCAAAAATAGAATACGTCAACAAAAAAAATCATAAGTCGACCGTTTAAAATAAGTCAACAAGTACAAAAAATAAGTGAACAGTTCAAACAAATCACTAATTCAAATTTTGGAAAAATTCAGTTCATAGTGTATATATGTAATGCATCTTAAAACTTAAATAGTGAATAATATATTATAAATTTCAAGATATATATATATATATATATATAATAAATTTTGAAATTTGACGTACATATACTATGATAAGAAATGTTTTGTGTTCATAATTGCTTTACATTTCTTAGTGTATGTATACACGCCTCAACTTTTTTGAAACTTATTTATATTAATTTTAAAATATTCATAACACAATAAATAATGTAAAAGTTAAAAACGTTATATATACAAAATAATAACGTTGTAAAAGATTTTTTTTTAATGTAATTTGGTCATTTTGTTAAGAAAATGTATATTTATCAAAAAAAATAAAAATATATATATATATATATTTTGTAGCTCAAGAGTTCCTAAATCTTATGAGAATGGTTTGGTCTATTCTCTTAAGGTGTGGTGCAGTACACGGATAGACCTTCACCTCCTGGTATTCAAATGGACTGAAAGCATAGGCACATATCCGTGTAAGGGCAACTATGATACTGCATTTTAGTTTCGCATAGCATGGAAATGGAACTTACGAACACTTTAAAATCTTAGGTTCGCCTTCTACCACTTGACTACAAATTTCTTGTCATGTTTATCAAATTTTATAAAAAAATAAATATAGTTTTCAATTTTTTTTTTTTTTAAAAGGTTAATTATCAAATTCTCCGAGCTTAGAACGTAGACAATAAAGGTAATCAAAAATAATTTTCTCAATTTTAAGGGCCACAATGAGAAATATTTATATTCTTCTTGGTTTCTCTTGACTCATATAGCCGATATCCGATTTGAGCTTTAGGAACGAAATGATTGGGAGATTAAGCTTATTGATGAATTGAGCTTTTGATCTGTGTTGAACTTTAGATCTGAGTTGAGCTTTAAATCTGAGTTGAGCTTTAGATCTGAGTTGAGCTTTTTGGCGAGTTGAGCTTTACATTCGAGTTGAGATTTGGGGACGAGTTGAGCTTATGGGCCGAGATCCTAGAGTTGTACTTAGCCAAATTCGATTGATGTTGGAGTAGTAGTGGGGTGGAACCCACCTCCAACATTAGTCAACCCCCCCCCCCCCCCCCCCATCAAATTCGGCGAAGTTCAAGAAAACATTCTAGTCATGCATAAACCCAAAATGGTGCAAGTTGCATACTCATTTTCAAGGTGGAGATCGAGTTTGGCTTGTCCCTTTCGTTGTATATACGCGAGAGCTGGTCTCAGTTTAACGGCATGAGCTGATCTCAACCTAAATGTGGGGGCTTATCTCGGCTTAACTGGGAGAACTCAATATTGGCATAATTGCAAGAGCTTGGTCTCGCCATAATTTTGAGAATTAGGTCTCGTCACACCTGCGTGAACTTGGTCTCGTATCATCATAACTACGATAATTCGATCTCATCATAATTGCGAGAACTCACTTGTCATTATTGCGAGAATTAGATCTCGACATAATATTTGTGAGAGCTGGATCTCAACATAAAATCTATGAGAGTTGGATCACAATATAATTTGAGAGAGTTGAATCTCGGCATAAATTTTGAGAGAGTTGGATCTGGGTATGAAGTTTGAGAGAGTTGGATTTCACCATAAATTTTGAGAGAGTTGGATCTCAGCAAAAATTTGAGAGAGTTGGATCTTTGCATAATGTTGCGTGATTTTAAGACTTGGCTTTCTTTTTAGAGTAGCGGTCTTGGCCATTGTGCGAGATTTTAAAACTCACCTTTTTGAGAGTAGGGTTCTCTGCACCTTTTTTTAAGGAGTGAATTAAATAAAACTAACCCTTAATAAGCTTTCATCTAATTGTAGTTAAAATTTCTGATTTTGTACCTCAAGGACTAGCAATCCATTGTTGATAAGCGAATATAATAAGATACTAAAGTTGTTAATTATTATGATTAATTAATCTTTAACAAAAACGAATAGGAAGATACAAATTACTATAAATAATCAGTAATAGTTAGATGGGATTTATTTGTAAAAAAGTAGTGGATAAGAATTCAGATCATTAAGGATACAATAAGAAGAGAAAAAGAATTATGTTTATTAAATTTTAGCTACAATCAAAAGTTACTTACATATCCTGAATGGATCCAGCCAAAAGCATAGTTCTATTTACATGAGAATGTGTATTATGAAACATTTAATCCTCTCTCTTTGGAGGTAATCTCCTCTATTTGTAGATGAATACAGGAGGTTTAGACCTAATTTACAATGTAATATTTTCAATTTCCTAATTGAAATATTGACAATATCTCTAAAAGATTCTCTTACATTCTTATAAATATTCCATATTCGAAACAAGAAACATTTCTTATCTTCTAGATTTGTATTGACTAGTAGATTTTGGGTCGAGATCCGAGTTGAGCTTTGCGGATGAGTTGAGATTTCGGGTGAGTTAAGCTTTTTGACGCATTGAGCTTTAGATCCGAGTTGACCTTCTTAAAGAATTGAGCTTTTTGACGAATTGAGCTTTAGATCCGAGTTAAGCTTTGGGGACGAGTTTGGCTTTTAGACCGAGATGAGCTTTTTGACAATTTGAGCTTTTGGGCCAAGATCTGAGACTTGTACTTAACCGAGTTGGATTTATGTTGGAGTGGTGCTGGGGTGGAACCCACCTCTAACAACCCCCCCCCCCCCCTCCCGCCCCCCCAATTCGGCGAATTTCAAGAATATAGTATAGTGTTGCGTAAATCCAAAATGATGCAAGTTACATATGCGTACCAGAGATAGAGACCGAGCTTGGCTTTTCCCTTTAGTTGTATATGCGATAACTAGTCTCAGTTTAACCGCAAGAGTTGGTCTCGGCCTAAATGCGAAGCTGATCTTAGCTTAATTGTGAGAACTCAATCCCAGCATAATTGCAAGAAATCGGTCTCGTCAAAATCACGTGAACATGGTCAAGTCATACCTACGAGAACTAGGTCTCGTCTCGTCATAATTTCGAGAACTCAATCTTGTCATAATCACGAGAACTCGGTCTTGTCATTATTGCGAGAATTAGATCTCGGCAAAATATTTGTGAGACTTGGATCTCGGCATAAAATCTAGGAGAGTTGGATATCAGGATAAAGTTGAGAGAGACGAATCTCGACATAAATTTTGAGAGACTTAGATCTCGGCATCAATTTTGAGAGAGTTGGACCTAGGCATAAATTTTGAGAGAGTTGGATCTCAGCATAATGTTGCGAGATTTTAAGACTCAGATTTTTTTTAGAGTAGGTGTCTCGGCCATTGTGAGAGATAGTAAGAATTGACTTTTTTGAGAGTAGGGTTCTTTGCCCCCATTTTTTTGAACAAGTAAATTAAATAGCAATATACCTTAATAGGTTTTCGTTTAATTCTAGTTGCAGTTTCTGATTTTGTACCTCGGGGACTAGCAATCTGTCGTTGATAAGTGAATATAATAAGATACTAAAGTTGTTAGTAACTGTAATTAATTAATCTTTAAGAAGAAAGCATTGGGAAATACAAATTGGTATGAATAATCAGTAATAGTTAGATGGTAAAACAAGCCTTAAAAAAGAATTTGATCTCGCTTATGGCGTATGATTGGTCTTCTCAAGCCAAAAACGTAGTTCTGATTACATGAGAATATATATTATGGAAGACTGAATCCACTCTCTTTGGAGGTAATCTCCTCTATTTGTATATGAATATAGGAGGTTTAGACCTAGATTACAATATAAGATTTCTTTTTCCTAATTGGAGTATTTATATTATCTCTAAAAGATTATCTTGGATTCTTATAAATATTTCATATTTGAAATAAGAAATATTTCATATCTTCTTGATTTGTCTTGACTAGTAGATTTTTGGCCGAGATCCGAGTTAAGCTTTTTGACGAGTTGAGCTTTAGATCCTAGTTGAGCTTTTTGGCGAGTTGAGCTTTTTGACGTATTGAGGTATATATCCGAGTAGAGCTTTTGGGACAAGTTAAACTCTTAAATTGAGATGAGCTTTTTGACGAGTTGATCTTTTGGGGCAAGATTCGTAGTTAGCCATGTTAAATTTAGGTTGGAGTAATATTGGTGTGGAACCCACCTCCAACAATAGCTCTCCCCCCCCCCCCCCCCCCCCCCCAAATTGGCGAATTTCAAGAAAATAATCAAAACCTGCGTAAATCCAAAATGGCGCAACGTACATATTCGTACCCGAGGTGGAGATCGATCTTGGCTTATCCCTTTAGTTCTATATGCGATATTTGGTATCAGTTCAACCGTAGGAGCTGGTCTCCGCCTAATCTGGGAGCTGATCTCGGCTTAATTGCGAGAAGTCAATTTTGGCATAATTGCAAGAACTCGGTCACGTCATAATCGCTTGAACTTGGTCTCGTCATACCTATGAGAACTCTGTGTTCTCTCGACATAATTTTGAGAACTCGATCTCATCCTAATCGCGAGAACTCTTTCTCGTCATAATCGTGAGAACTCAGTCTCGTCATTATTTGCAAGAATTAGATCTCGAAATAATATTTGTGAGACTTGTATCTCGGCATAAAATCTGCGAGAGTTGGATCTCAGCATAAAATTGAGAGCTGAATCTGGGCATAAATTTAGAGAGAGTTAGATCTCGGCATAAATTTTGAGAGAGTTGGATCTCGGCATAAATTTTGAGAGAGGTTTATCTCTGCATAAATTTTTAGAGAGTTGGATCTCGGCATAAAGCGGGATTTTAAGACTCAACTTTTCATTTTAGAGTAGGGGTCTCGACCCCTTTTTAACATGTAAATTAAGTCACTACAAGAGAACACATCTCTTACAACTCCCATTTTTGTCCCTAATGTCGTTGGTAAGGGCTTTACAACGCATTAGGGATGCCATGTGGTTCGTCATGTCTTGTACGTCGTAAGCCAAAAGTAGTTGTAAAAACTTCGTATAAATTAACAACGCCATATTTACGTTGTTAAAACGTCGTAAAACAGACGTTGTAAAAACATCATAAAATAAAGAGGGCGTTGTAAACTCGATGGCAAATTATACGTTGTAAGTTACTTGCTAAATTTACAACTAACTTACAACGTATTGTTTACAACTAAGTAAAGTCGAAATATATTACAACGTATTAAAGTCGAAAAGTTTACAACTAACTAAAGACGAAAATGTTACAACTATTTAAAGACGAAATTATTTGCAACTACTTAAGGACGAATATTTTACAACGATTTAGGAACTAATATTTATTTTTTCTATTTAATAAAATTATGAAATTAAATTTCTGTATTTAAATAAAATTATGAAATGAATAAATTAAAATTATAATATAAAACTAAAATATAAAATTAAAATGTTTTTACAAAATTTAATAATAAATTACAAAATATTTAACGGAGTAATTCGTCGAACATGTCTGAACTACGGTCGTAAAAGAGTTGCAAAGTAGAGACGTTTTAACTACTTAGGCGTAAAAGAGTTGCAATGTAGAGACGTTTTAACAACGAAATTTTAAATTTAACAACACCTTTACAACATAATTTAGAATTTGATTTAAACCTTTTATGTAATAAGAAAAACGTGTTTATCTACTTTGACATTCAATTTTAAGTCGATGTAAAAATTAGAGGTTGTAAAAGAGTTGCAATTTAGGGACTAACTAACAACGAATTGTTTTATAAATGGGAAAGCGTTGTGAAAGAGTCGTAAAATACCAACTTGTTTACAACAAAAAATTTTGTTGTCTCTTTACGACGAAATATCCAAACGTCGTAAGGGAGTTGCAAATACCTCCCAATTTTACAACGTCCCAAAAAAGTTGTAAAATTTGGTCCCTAAACTAATGTTCTCTTGTAGTGAGTAGTGATATACCTTGAAAGGCTTTCGTTTAATTGTAGTTGAAATTTTAAATTTTATACCTCGGAGACCAGAAATTCGTCGTTGATAAGCGAATATAATAAGATAATAAAGTTGTTAGTGATTATAATTAATTAATCTTTTACAAGAACACATAGGAAAATACAAATAACTATGTATATCAGTAATAGTTAGATGATAAAACAAGCACTTAGCTTAAAAAAAGAATTTGATCTCGCTAATGGTGTATGATTGGTCTTCTCCTTGCTTCCTTTTTTTTGAAGAATTCTTTTCATTGTCTCCACAGACGGCGCCAACTGTTTGTAACGGATTTAGCACAAGGTTCTAAGCCCTAATCAAATTTATTTGTAAAAGAGAAGTGGGTAATAATTCTGGTCATTAAGGAGACAAGAAGAAGAGAATAAAGAATGATGTTTATTAAGTTTTACCTGCATTCAAAGGTTACCTACGTACTCCGAAGGGATCAAGCCAAAAACGCAGTTTTATTTACATGAGAATGTGTATTATGGAACATTAAATCTCCTATCTTTGGAGGTAGCCTCCTTTATTTAAATGAATATAGGAGATTTAGATCTAGATTACAATATAAAATTTTATTTTCCTAACTAAAATATTGTCATTATTTCTAAAGGATTTTTCTCGATTCTTTGAAATATTCCATATTCGAAATAAGAAATATTTATTATCTTCTTGATTGGTAGATTTTGGGCCGAGATCCGAGTTGAGCTTTGGGGATGAGTTGAGATTTTGGGCGAGTTGAGATTTTTGATGAGTTGAGCTTTAGATCCGAGTTGAGCTTTTTGGCAAGTTTAGCTTTTTGACGAGTTGAATTTCTCGACCGAGATCTGAAACTTGTACTTATCCTAGTTGGATTTATGTTGGACTAGTAGTGGGATGAAATCCAAAAAAATCTTTTAGAATTTGTAATGAAACACATAGACATCCTTAATTGTAAAAAAAAAATAAAAAAAAATACAAGTGCATCAACCATAGTTTATAACTGTTGTGAGATATTTTGGAATTTGTAAGAAAAAACTATGGCTGAAAAGAAGAAATATTTGCATAAAGGTTGATCTTGTGGTCAAACGAGCGTGTTATTCTACATTTTTCATGTACTACGGAGTCTTTTCTTCAGCAACTTACCCAATTTTGAGCAATCAACTTCTTCCAAGAATTTTTTATTTCCAGTCGTAAGATTTTTGAACTTGGTCTTTTTAGCGAAAAATCTAGCTCAAATATTTTCATAGGTATGCGGTACGTACAAGCAAGTGTCGATCGTTAGTGACTATTGTTTGGCTTGCGTATTGAGAATTTATATCTTTCTTGAATTTATCTTCTTCTGACTACATTTTAAAGACCTCAAATGGAAACTTGATACTCCATTATAATTCCAATAGTGAAACAATTTGTTCAAAAAGTGTTAAGTCTAGTAAGAGAAAGAATGTTCGAGTTGTTCTACTAGATAACGAATCTTAGTGAGTCTTACATTACCTGTACAACAAATTCATATTATACAAGTCGTTTAAACATGATTATTAGGGGGAAAACAATGTCGCATGAGTGGGATAACGTCACTCGGTCATGGAAGACGAATTTTACGTAAGACAAAAATTAAGTGAGAATTATATTAGAAGAGGTATAATCGATGATGATAATATTTTGTGCTGTTTTAATTAGCATTTTATGTTTAGAACTCTGAAAATTAATCAGTCGTATGTATTGCAAAAACAAATGTACATAAAACAAGAATGAGAAGCATAAACAAAGCAAATCTTTTATAAAAAATTTTAAATTTCAACTTGGTAGTGACCACATTTAAAGTAAAGTAACTATCACCAAGAGATTTTTCTGTTTTGTCGAAATTGCTAACATTAATTAGACTTAAACTGAGTTTTGGGCCTCTAGAAGGGTTCTTTTTGCCCAAGCAAATCTGCTAAACTATTGCCTTCTCT
>JAKUCM010003840.1:0-23222 GCA_023374145.1 Lepidium sativum | reverse complement strand
ATATCATCAACTCTAAACTTAATATTAAAGTTATTATTTAGATTATTATAAAAAAATTAATATATTTTGTTTTACATCTTTTTAGTTATTTTTTGTATTATTTTTAATTTGGTAGTTAGGATAGTCCAGCCAATGGACTTATGCATCGAAGTTCAATTACTTCCCGCTAAAATAATAAATTAAAAAAAGATTTTAAGATGTCGACTTTAGATTATAGATCGGGTTTAGTCGATCTAATTATTGACAAAAAATATATTTTCATTAAAACTATATTTATAAGACAAATTAAAGATATCTTATTTGCGAGTTGGTTAGTTAATTTGATTTATTTTCCTGTCAATAAAATATATGAAGAAATCCAAAAAAAAGATATGGATGAAATTTGAAACTCAGACTCCACAAATCTCCTTCTTTTTGTTTTCTCTTAAATTTACAAAAATCTTGCATGCAATTATAGTTACAGCATACAAATAACTAGATTCGGTATATAGTAGATAGAAATAAATTTTTTGATACCAAAACTAAAAGTTGGATTACCATAATTATTATATTGAAAAAATCAGAAATAAAATAAAATAATTATTAAAATGAATAAATTAATTAAAAAAGAATTTTAGATTGTGAAATTTTACGCTGTAAATCAGATTTTATCAATTTAATTATCAAAAAAAAAATATTCATTAAAACTATATTTATAAGATAAGTTAAAGATATCTTGTTTGCGAGTTGGTTAGTTAATTGGATTTATTTTCCTGTCAATAATATATATGAAGAAATCCAAAAAAAAGATATGGATGAATTTGAAGCTCAGACTCATCTTGCATGCACTTATAGTTACAACTTACAAATAACTGGAATTGGTATATATATATATATATATATATATAGTGGAGAAAGATAAAACTTTTAATGTCAAAACCAAAAGCTGAATTACCATAATTCCTACGCTTTGAAAAAATCAACGAATAAAATAAAATAATTATTAAATTAATAAATAAATTTCACAGAGTATAACTAAAGCTACTGAATTTGAACTAATGTGGTGTCAAAATGAAAAAAATGCTGAAACAAATATCAAAATAGTGATAAAATTATATACAAATTTAATTTACATATTATTAGGGGTGTCAATTACACCCTCTAATTTTCAAGTGGGTACGCCCACTATACATACGCATATAAGATGACATATGTGTTTGTAATCTTGTATATTTATTAGACGTATTACGTATTCGTGCATGAATTTCAAAAAAGAAAAAGAGAATCATTCTTTCTTTCTTTTTTTTTGACAAAAAGAGAGGGAGAATCAATTTTGGTAAGACTTTTCTTTGATTTTTGATATTATGAACAAAATATATGTATTTTGATATGCACCACCAAAGTCAAATATGAATAAAGCTTTTCGTGCAACTAAGAAAATTGGCTGAATAATTTATGCTAAGTCATATCATTAGAAAATATTCATAAATACAGAAGTCAAGAGCTAATCAGATTATTTATATATGTTTAAATACCATAAGTTTGCAGATATATTGACTCCAAGAAGATATCAAGAGTTATTGGATATAGTTTTTTTTTTATAAAGAGATATTGATATAGTTTCTGGCTGCATGTACGTTAACGTGGGACAAAAGATAACAAGTATTTTTTTTATTTATATAAGTCAGAGAGCAATACCTACTCGTCCGCATCCCTAACTATATATTATTTATTTTGAATTTCGTGAACGAAATTTGCAGCTTAGATAAGATTCATCTGTATATATATGTACAGTATTTCTCTAAATCAATTTAACAAGTTAAAAAAAATATTAATAAAATTATAATAGCCGAGAACAGATGACCTAGTGGTATTATCACTTTATAATAATTGAAGTTATTATTTTGAAAAAGCTCTTTAGAAAAAAAAAATCATCAACAAATGAGAATAAAAAAATACAAATGGAAAATATATATATATATATATATATATATAATGAGTAATTAAATTTAAGATGGGAAGAAATAGAGTTTGTGCTTTACACTATCTCTAATGTTTTTTACACTATCTCTAATAGTTGCTTTCATTTTTTTCTTCAAAAATGAAGATCTCTATAAATGAAATAGGAGTTTGCTCCAATAGTTTCTTTCATTTTTTTCTTATTATAATAATAATTTCTAAAATGCCTTTATATTTTTCGAATCTATATATTTGACCCACATATATTATTTTAAACAAATGCTCCATAAGAACATTAATAAAATCATAAAATTTCATTACTTAATATAAAATAGATAAAACAAATTACAAAAACATTAACTAAACATCACTACTACTATATTTTCGCATAAATGATCAATTAATGCATTTCAAAGTGAAAAATGAGTTTCTTTGTCTTTAATATGTTTATATCAAGCAAGAAACTCTTGAAATTAAGTATTTTCATCTTCTTATGTTCCGACCTCCAAATGTGGAACTTCTCTTCCAACATCATAGAATCAACAACAAAAAAATTGAGAGAATATATGTCAAAATGGTGTTTCAAGTGATGATATTGTAAATTATATATTTTTATTACTCATATATATATATATTATAGATAATATACATTATTTAAATGTTAATGCTAATGGTTCTCCAAAATATTTAAATTGTGCTACAGATCGAATCAAGATTACTCGTTTTTCCTCATATATATTTTTATTACCAATATCTATTATGTACTTGGATTTTTTTCTTAATTCTTTTCAGTTTAATCAAGCAAAAGAAATGCTAATGCAAGATCCAAAATTTAAGTCTGATTGGAAGTTTGATCATATTCCTGATTTTACTACATAAACATCATCAGGTTTATCTTTGTTTTCTCTAAATTTAGATTATGAAGATGATATTCTTGGTGGGTCTCCATCTCAACGACCAAGTGAAATTAAGAAATCTAAACTCAAAAAAAAAGGTAGTGATCAAACATGAGATGCTATGAAGACTTTCGAAGAATGAAATACACAACTTTTTGGCCACTACAAAAAACAAGTTCACAAAGACAACAATTTATTGATCTTCAAAATGAATATTTTGCATTAAAATAATTTAGAGAAGATAAAAAAAAATTATTCCAAAACTTAAATTCCATAGAAAAATCCAAATATTTTTGCACATATTCAAGCTTAACAAGCAAATATTTTTTTTAAAAAGAGCTGATCAAGAATCTCTTATGACATCTATTTCTTTTGGAAAATATTTTAAAAATATTAATGGATATGAAAGCAATCTACCAGATTATTAGAGTAATAGTTCTTGATTTTTAGGATATTTTATTTTAAATTTTATTGATAATTATGTATTTTAAGTTATATTTTGTTCTATATTAAGCATTATGTTTTGCTCTAAATAAATAGTCTTAATTTATTTGTTGATGTTTTAAATCGTTTCTTTAATAATAATATGGCACACAAAAATTAGATAATCATTACACATGGTTTGAATCATCAACAAACTATGTATAAAAAATAAAGCAACTCAAGTTTAATAAAATTAGTAACATAGTGAAATACGTTTTCTTGAATCATTAATAAAATTACTTGAATACAAAAACTTTAGTCAAATAACATGGTTGTGTTGGTTTGAACCATCAAACACGTTTATGTTTCTGTTTCAATAATATTCATAAACTTTAATTATATATAAAGAATAAAACAGCAAAATTTTAAGGATCATTTTGTGAAAAAAAATCTGATTTCAAAAGATAAATGAACAAATGAAAATCCTTCAAATTTGAAGAAAAAAATGAAAATCTTCAAATTTGAAGAGAGATCTAAAGCACTACTAGAAAATATTTTTCTTTAAATATAGAATTTGAAGAGAAATTTGAATCATTATTGGAGATGTTTTTAGTGTTTATAAGAACATACAAAGAATATATAAAGAGAATGAGAATGTAAGGTCATGCCATATGCAAGAGTGTTTTTATTTATTTATTTGTTAAGTAACATATGAAGATTGTTGCACAATTAATTTTTTTTATCAACAATTAAATTGATAAAATATAATTTATAGTATAAAGTAGATTTCTTAAAATCTTTTTTTAGTTTATAAATTTAGTAGAGAAAAATTGAAGTTCTTATAATACCAAAATTATTAATTATATCATTTTAACTATTAGACTAAAAACAAACTCAGTCTGTTGGGAGGAACTGATTTGAAGACTGAAACTATATAAAAAGTAATAGACTATCGGAGAAGGAAAACTAAAATATTCAACAGAACCCAAGATGAGTCTCACACGGTAGAGTCGAAGGAGATTTTACCACAATTTGAGGATAGCCTTCAGAAAACGTTACATCTAAAATAAAATAAACATTATTTAGGATAGCCTTCAGCTAAAAAAAGTCCAAATTTATTTATAACAAAAAAATCTCACCTTACTTTCAGGGCCAAATTATTCTTTAAAAAATAATTGATTTACACAATTATTCTTTTTGTTTTTTTTCTTTAAAACAAAAGTAATTAAGTAGTTAATGATATTGAACGGCTCTGTTCTCTCTCATTAATAAGTTTGTTTGGTCAAAATCTTCCACGCTCTTTATGCATGCTCTTTGACACGTGCTCTCATTGTCTCTCTCAATGAGCTGGCTTAAGAGTTTCTTCTGTATCGGAAGCTTTACTTGAAACCTCCTCGCAATCTCTTTCCTCTCCTCTCCTATAAAACCCTTTACTTGCTTTGCATCACAACACATCTTCTTCCATTACACCAAACAAAAAAACAAGACAATTTTGTTTTGTTTTTAATAATTTTGAGTCACAAGTTTTTCGTTTTTTACCTACTTCTGCTTCCCACTGTCAAATTACGAAGTGGGTTTTGTGTTTTAGAACGAAAAATTAAGTTTTCGTTATTAAAAACGAAATAAGTATGGATTTCTCCGCCATGTCTCTCACTCTCTTTGCCGGAATTCTCTTCCTTTACTTTCTCCATTGTGTAGTCTCTCAGCGCCGTCGTGGGACGTCGAAACTCCCACTCCCACCAGGAACAATGGGTTGGCCTTACGTCGGCGAAACTTTCCAGCTTTATTCTCAAGACCCAAATGTCTTTTTCGCATCAAAACAGAAAAGGTCGGTGCTTTTCTTAAAACCTTCAAAAATTGAAACTTTCGAAAAAGTATTTTAATAAAATTAGATGATGATGTTACAGGTATGGATCAGTGTTTAAGACCCATGTATTAGGATGTCCATGTGTGATGATCTCGAGTCCCGAAGCGGCTAAGTTCGTGCTGGTGACGAAATCTCATCTGTTTAAACCGACTTTTCCGGCGAGTAAAGAGAGGATGTTGGGAAAACAAGCCATCTTCTTCCACCAAGGTGATTATCATGCCAAGCTCAGGAAGCTTGTTCTTCGTGCTTTCATGCCTGAATCTATCAGAGATATGGTCCCCGATATCGAATCAATCGCCCTGGATTCTCTCCGTAACTGGGATGGAACAATGATCAATACTTACCAAGAAATGAAAACCGTAAGATCTTCTCTCTCTCTACCGTATTTCTCGGCTTAAAAACATTCCCCTGTTTTCCTCTCTCCTCTGTTTCAAAATTTATCGGTTTTGATCACTTCTGACAGAAACAGACTCATACTTTCGCTGTATTTATCGGTAAATTTCAAACTAGTTTCCTCTCTTTCTAAACCTTTTTGTTTTTATCTTGTTTTGATACATCAGTACACCTTCAACGTGGCGTTACTTTCCATCTTTGGAAAAGACGAAGTTTTATACAGAGAAGATCTAAAAAGATGTTACTACATTCTCGAGAAAGGATACAATTCGATGCCAGTGAATCTCCCTGGAACACTCTTCAACAAATCAATGAAAGCTAGAAAAGAGCTCTCACAGATCCTCGCTAGAATCTTATCAGAGAGAAGACAAAACAATTCCTCTCACAGCGATTTACTTGGATCATTCATGGGAGACAAAGAAGATCTAACCGACGAACAAATCGCCGACAACATAATCGGAGTAATCTTCGCCGCTAGAGATACAACGGCGAGTGTGATGACGTGGATTCTCAAGTACTTAGCCGAGAATCCCAATGTTCTCGAAGCCGTTACTGTAAGTAACACATTCAGACACGTATTTTTGTCGTCTTTTGGTAATAAAAAAACAGAGGAGTGGCAGTTTCGTAATTCTAAATTGGTATATATACAGGAAGAACAAATGGCAATAAGGAAAGACAGCGAAGGAGAGTCTCTAACTTGGGGAGATACAAAGAAGATGCCTTTAACTTCTAGAGTCATTCAGGAAACATTAAGAGTCGCTTCAATCTTATCTTTCACATTCAGAGAAGCTGTTGAAGATGTCGAATATGAAGGTACAGTTAAACCGATTTTGTTCAATAACCGGACGAACTGGAATCGAATTGTGATAAACCGGTTAATAGAGAATAATCAATTATTTTTACAGGATATTTGATACCTAAAGGATGGAAAGTTTTGCCGCTTTTCAGAAACATTCATCACAGTGCTGATATTTTTTCAGATCCTGATAAATTTGATCCATCAAGATTCGAGGTAAATTATTCAGTTTGAGTACTTTGACCTTATTGTATTTTGATAATGGTGTTTTTAGGTTTGGAGATTAAACATGATTTGGTTGTTTAAATAGGTGGCTCCAAAACCCAATACGTTTATGCCATTTGGCAGTGGGACCCACTCTTGTCCTGGGAATGAACTAGCCAAGCTTGAGATATCGATAATGATTCATCATCTCACCACCAAGTACAGGTGTGTGTACTACTAAAATTATTACCATCTCTTATCTTTTTTCATTTATTATTTTCACTTTTTTTACAATTGAGTTGTATTTTGATAAGGGGTTTTTTTGTAATTTTTCAGATGGACAATAGTTGGAGCAAGCGACGAGATTCAGTATGGGCCTTTTGCGCTTCCCAAAAACGGACTGCCCATTGTGTTAGCCCGGAACTAGAATGACGGAATTACCCTCATTGTTTTCTACAATTAGAAAGAAAAGATTAGACCGAAACATAAATAATTCTTTTTTTACCAAGTAAAAAAAAGAGAAGAAAGATGGAGAGAAAAAAAGATTTTGTTAGCTAATTTTTTTCCCATCAGAAAAAGAGGAGAGAGCAACAAGTGTATAAAAAACTCCAATTATTTTTTAGCTTCATTAATTAAACTACTTTTACCGATGATTTTTAAATATCTTTCTACTATAGGGATTTGATCTCTGATGTTTTGAAAATTAGTGACGTAATTACACTACTGAGTCATCTGTTATCGGTTTGAATTAAAAATAGATGAATGTTATTTTTGTTTTCTCCCATAAATAAATATTTCATGCACGATGTTGTTAACTGATTCGGATTGAAATGTCTCTTTTTTTTTTTCGAATATAATTTTATTGTTCTATAAAATATATGTTAGTGAACCGTATTTAATTATTGGTGACATCACAAAGTAGTAACCTACAATTTTGTTGAGTGCATCTTCTATTCTAAAATAAATTACTTATGATTCAAGATTTATAAGGTAGCAGAAATAACTTTACATTACAAGAACTGGAGCGAATAGATTTCTGAAAATCAAACTATCAAACCTAATATTTAAATCAAAGGTAATTTAAATATGCATATCTTTAAAGCAGCTTCAATGCGAGTGATTAAAAAGGTTTCTTAACAATATTTAAATTAAAAATTATAAAAGTGAAAAAGTAATATACGGTTATTAAATGAGAAATTAGAGAAGCGGTTATTGACAGATGTCAAACAACCACTAGACATTATATTAAAAGAAAAATTAAATTATAATAAAATATATTATTATTCTATTGTTTATAAACTCACGACAGTTTTTAGATCAATGGAAATGGTCTTACTTCTACAGTGTAATATCGCATGTATAGTTAATAAAGTATTTGTAATATTTCGATTTCAAGAAATATGATATTGTATGCAGATATGTTTAAAATAAATAATTTGGTCATTTATGTTGTTACTAAAATGTATTTATATTTTTAATCATTTGTCCATAAAAAATTGTAGAATTAAACATGTTTGAGTTGAAATAATTGATGGACGGTTGACTTTCCAATTTTTGAAATCGTGTAAATAAAAATAAAACTTAAAAAAATATTATAAAGTTATTTTGTTATTAAACTTTGTAGATTATTTTTATAAATACCACTTAAGCAAAAAAAAGTTTCACGATATATTTTTAATATATAGAGAATATATAAAAAATTAAATTATCATAATATTTAGTTGAATTTTAACATAAAGATAATTTAATCAAAATTTTGTAATATTTAATATACTTTATCATATTATTTATACTACTACAATATACTAAAATAATTGAGGAAGTCTATGTCAAAAAAATATGAGATGCCAATGTTTATTTTTATGACTAGGTGGGTCAATGAAACTCTGTAATTTCTTTTTGGTTAAAAAGATTTAAGAAAGTTAGAAGAAGTCAAGAAACAATATGAATTAGTCGAGTCCATTCCTAGTAAACTGGTTTTGACCGTATTTTAGTCATCAACTAGCCTATCAGTTGAAAATGGAAACATATCAAAAAAATTAAGATGTGCTAATTACTATTACTAAGTGAAAATTCAATGATTATCAAGGTGTGTTAATTACTAGTACTAAGTGAAAACCTGCGTTACACTGCGATAATATCTTCTTAAAATTATTTTACAACCTCACATCTTTAAATACTTGCATATATTTATTAACTACTATTAATTATGAACAAAAATTATACATGCAAATGTTTAACCGCTCTCATCTTTGCAGAGACCAATGTTTTTATCGTCATTGGTACTCATCTTCGGACAAGAGGGACAAGGAAGTTTGGATATAAAATAAGAGTGTTTGCTTCTTTGTCAACTCGTACAAACTTTATTGTTTTGAGGGAAATTAAGTTATTTCAAGTGCCACAAGCTTTTTATTTTTAGGTTTTTGTTGGTATGAGGCTACACGTATCTAATATGGACCATGCTTTGCCAATGTATCTCAGACTCTCTTGATCTGATTACAAAAACAGATCAATAATCATTGGTATAGCTATTGAGAATGAGAATCAACTGTAGCATTGATACAACTAAAGCTACAATCATACCATAGATGGTAGAAGTAGAAAAAAGGAGGTGATATACACTAAAGCTATAACACATGGACTTGTCCTCCTCGTAATTCACTTGTAGAAACTTCACATCAAAGTTCCTCTCTGCCAACTGACATATATATCTACAAAGATCACAAAACCAATACAATTAGAGAAATATGATCTTGTATTAGAGAAACAAGAGTGCCTAATAGTCTACAATCCAACAAGCTTTTCTGCTTCCCTCAAAAGCTCACCGCCCAACACAACAAAAAAAAGTAATTTCATCACCAACCTCATCATCTTGAACTTTCCACATGTACTAAAATCATATCAAATATAAGAAATGAGAAAAAGCCATATCAAAAAAGCATTTGATTCAATCTAGTTTTGCCAACTCTCTTACTTTGAATTGAAGTATGATTTGCTAAGCAAACTCAACTTCCAACCGAACCTTAGCAAGAACAGATTCAATGCTTGGCACACATAGAACAATAAAATAGAAATCAAGAAGCAAATCCACATATAAGAATGTGATAGCAACCATCCAGAGTAATAGAGAAAACTCGTGAAGAATCCTTCGAACACATGGTAAGGAGTTTAAAAATAAACACAAACGGTACCTTGCGTTCATTACCAATAGATTTCCTATCAGTAATCTAAATTTTAAACCATTAATTAGGGAACTGAAATATTCCAATTTCATAATCAAACTCCTTAATATGTCGTAAAGTTAAGATAATTGTATCTTCTCTAATCTTTAAAGCGGAAATTCCCTTTAAAAATGGAACCGTGAACAAATCTCCCCGAAATCTACCTTTAGATATGAGGATCTCAATATCAGATCTTTCGACCAACCTTGTGACCCTCCACAAACATCACAAATGAGAATTCATGTTTCAAAGCCTCTTTGAGAATAAACCAACCAACCCACTAAACATTCGCACAAAATCGTAGAGCATATGAGGACAAAACTATTACGACCAGAATTGAACCGCTTCGGAGAACCAAATCTTCAACCTCATCATTTTTCACCTTTGAGATTGAATACTTATCCCTTATTCCAAAATAAACCTCTTGTTTTTAACCGATGAACACCAGTAACCTTGGTAAGTGATATTTAAATTCTCGATTTTCTCTATCGATCTCACATATCGTTGATCTCTCATCACATTCGACCACCGCACACAAAGAAGCATCAGATCGCACCGAGCTCATTGATATCACTACATCGCCCATTGCCATCCATTACTTTTTCATTTTCTCTCAGGAAAGTTGAAATAGAAGAACAAAACTCCATTATTTTACGCAGTTCCTTCTCTTGTAACTTGTAATGATCTCATTTGAAGCAAAAAACATTTATAATATCATTGGGTCATAGAAAGTATGAGAAAGTTGAGACATATATAATGTGCATAAATAATGGAAATGAACTATATAAGTCAAACTTGGAAAGAAGAGGTACTATTGGACATTACGAAACTTGAAATCATGTGAGTTTTGCATCAGCATCGAGGATTTGAAGTGCAAAAAGTACTTCGAGTGGCAAAGAATGAGGAGCACGACTTCTATAGACAAAGTACATGAATTTTGTAAGAACTCTTGGTGACAAAAAATTCTCACTGAACTTTAAGGTATAATAAAGTAGGAAAAAGATGATCGAAATTGCAAGTAGAAGGAAAAAATAATTTAAAAATTGAAGTAAAACAAAAGGAAAACATGTAGGAATTTTAATTGAACTGAGTACCAAAGCAAATTGAAGTAGTATGTAAAACAAAATTTTTATTGATTCCTTCTCATATTTAGAGCATACTTTAGATTATTCTTTTGATTTTTATGAGAGTTAGAGAATAATTTAGGCTATTCCGACTCATATTGTTGTTGTTTCAACATGGACACCTTGCGTCCTTGAACCGATAACCATCTTTCGGCTAACCTAGCCTCTAATTGGGAGAGAATCAATAGATTCTTTTTCGGGAGCGATTCATCCTTTCCGAATGCAGCATACAACTCTCCGTTCTATGATGTTTTTGTTGATGACCTAATATAAAGATTCTATTTGATGTTTTACAAAAAAGTATTAGTAAAGTATTATGTTAAAGTCTCTTCACTTATGGAGAAAAATAAACCCTTCTTCTATATATAAATCAGTGAAAATTCTAATATTGTATTTTATTGTTATCCTTAATCAACACAATCCTAAACACCAAAACCGATTCATGTCAATAAACGAGTGAAACTATATGCTTTAAAATTCCACTAGAAATTTTGTTTAATTGTCAATCCACGATTACAAAAAAAAAAAAAAAAACATATTACAAAGGTGATTAGTCCTACCAAATTATTTTAGAAAATTCAGTCAATAATTAAGATTCAACTATAAATTTTCTAATTTTAATGATTATACGTCGTTCTATAAGCAGTTACCATGACAAAAAAAAGAAAATAGTTTAACGTTTTGAGATGTATAATTCAATCAAACATATATTTAGATATAAAATATTAAAAAATATTACGTAGCTTAAATTTCATCTTATGTTATAAGTTTACATAAGGTTTTAATACAGTCATCAGATTAATAAACTTCACCTACCACGTTATGTAATGTTATATATTTCCGTAGAGTCAGCAAATAAGGTCAATGAAAGACTATAGACATATAGTATCGCCAAATGATAATTTTGACGGACGACTTTGACCGTCATCGTCGCAGCAATTATATTACCTTTTAATTTTTCAACATATTATTATTATTATTTTATTTATATTTTAACACTGTTGAGGTACAAATCAACTTTTAAGATATTATTATATATCATGATTGAGAATATTGAAGAACAGCTGTCAATGAACAAATATCCATCAAATTTCTAGTCACCATCTTCCTCCGTCGTATTATTGTTTTTCTTCAATTAAGTATAAACAGATATTAATTTGTGCTGGAGTTGGACTGGTAATTTTATTTGTTAACCGAATAATTTGAGTTGAAATCTAAACCAAATTTCGGGTAATCGGACGGAATTTAAGTTTAGATATTTAATGATTAAATATAAATAATTAGTAACTTTGCATTTGAAGAAATTGATTTATGGTATAAACGAATATAACAATTTTGTCTTCAAATAGAAACTACTAAACTATCAGCATTTGGTTTAGACTTTAGACTAGTAATTTTATCGGATTTGTTTTATTAGTTATTTCTTTCTCTGGTCCATTACTCTTATATAGCTCTCTTTTGATTTATGTTTTTGATAATTTCAAGTTATTCCTCGCCTCTCTTTTTCAAACTATGTATATGAGAATTTTTTTGGAATAAATTATTTAAATTGTGTGTAAGAAGAGGTTAATTACTAATATAGTTCATGTCATGTTTATTACATACGTACCATTAAAAAAGAAACAAAGCCTTCAAAGACATTTCTTCTTTTCCTTTCTCTTCCTCGTTTTTCGTCGCCTTCGCCAGTCTTCTTCACCGTTGCTCTTCATCGCCGGTTTCACCTCTTCTCTCGTCTTCTTCTCTTTCTCCTTTTCTTTCTTTACTCTCATTTTCTTCGGCTCTCTTCTCCTCTCACTGTGGGCCGAAGTCTCTCCGTCCTTACTCTCACCTATTGCAACGGTTATTCACTGAGTTCGAACTCAAATCTTAGAATTTGGGTTTTGAACTTAGGGTTTGGAATTCAGATATCAAGTTGTGTTATTATAGTTATACATATTTTGGTTAAAATCTTATAATGTTTAGGTAGTAATTCAAGAATATGTGTTGTAATCGTAGAATCTGGGTTCTTTTATCTTGATGAGATGTAGACTTTGAACATGCGCTGGTTAGATTTGTTCATATTTTGGTCTGCGTTATTTAAGTAATAGTTGACTTTTCATATGCGTTGGTTATATGTGTTCATATTTTTGTCTGGGTTATTTAAGTATTAGGAAACTTCACTGATTGATAGGTAAACTTCACTGATTGTGTGATAGACTTCATTGTATGCATTGTGTGGTAGATTATGCATATGCATTGCTTATATTTGTTAATGTTTTGGTCTGCTATATGTAATTATTAGTAGACTATGTTGATTGTTGGGTAGATTTCAGAGGTTGTGTGGTAGACTTCAGAGGTTGTGTGGTATAGACTTCACAAGCTGTTTGGTAGACTTTAGAGATAGTTTGGTAAATTGGGTTTGTTGTTTGGTAGACTCTGTACTTGGTTTTGGATAATATGTTTCTAACTATTTTGTATTTCAAATGAAAAACTATGGCGTCGACAAAAGACTACCCATCAAGGTGGAGGACTGACTTGCTCAAGCGGTGTTCTTGTAGAAGAAATGGGTGATAAAAATGAAGATTGCTACATAGTGAATGTCATCGTCTATGTTTGTTACTAATTTCTTTGTTTTTATGCTTTTAAGCTCTAAAGTTTAAAAATGCCATCATGAAGATGAGAGAAAAGCTAGAACATTGCTGTCACTTTTTTAGTTGTATATTTTGATTTCAGAACCAAATCATGGTTTGAATAATTGTAAACTTGCATTAATACCAAAATTTTAGTTTCAACAGAGGTTTGATTCACACCTTTATATTATGAGAGACGAGAGTGTTACAATTCGAATACTCAAAATGAGGCTAAACACACTATGTTAATTCTATTATGGTGGCAAAGAACCCTGAAAAAGTATAAATAATATCTAAGCTTTATCTTTAATATGTAACTTTATACATAATGTCCGCAACCAAGATTCATAGCATACTTATGTTATACATGTTAAAATATAACTAGATTCTAAAACACCTAGAATCTACCAAATTATCATAATGTCTGATTCAAAGTCTACTAAAATTTCTTAATATTCGAATCAAAGTATATCAAACTACCCTAGCATTCGACTCAAAAGACTAATAAACTTTTATTGACTTCCATATAAAATATACCATCAAAGTATACTAAAATATCTAAATGTTTGATCCAAAAGTCCACCAAATTGACTTATAGGCGCATACAAAGTCCACCATGAGTGTCTTCAAAGTCCACCACACTCTATTCTAAAGGCCTTAAAAGTCTACTCTACATAGACTAACAGTCCTCAATTGGACACTTACAGTCTACCACGAAGGGTTTATTATGTATACGTAAGTCTACTGTGAAGGTCTTCAAACTCTACCACATTTCAACTAATAGTCTACTATGCTTAGAAACTTCTTCCTCAAATCGATACTTCAAAGTCCACCACACTTTATTTTTGAAGGCCTTAAAAGTCTACTCTACATCAACCGATAGTCCTCAACTGGACACTCTACAATATACCATGAAGGGTTTGTTACATATACCTAAGTCTACCAAGAAGGTCTTCAAACTCTACCAACTTCAACTAATAATCTACTATGCTTAGAAATTTTTCCCTCAAATTGATACTTTTAAATCTACCATGGAGGGTTTTTATTCTTACTTAAGTTTACCATGAAGGTCTTCAAAGTGTACCACACTTCAACTAATATTCTTTAATGCTTAGAAATGTTTTCCTCATAACGATACTTAAAAATCTACTATGAAGGGTTTGTTACCTATACTTAAGTCTACCATGAAGGTCTTCAAAGTCTACCAAACTTCAACAGATAATCTATTATGTTTAGAAATTTCTTCCTCAAATTAATACTTTTAATCTACTATGAAGAATTTGTTACTTTACCTAAGTCAACCATGAAGGTCCTTAATGTCTAAGATACTTCAAACACTTCAATTAATAGTTTATTATGCTTACACAATTCTCTTCAAATTGATACTTTTAAGTATATCATGCTAGGTATGTTTCCTTTCCCTAAGTCTACGATAACACTCTTCAAAGTCTACTACAGTTCAACTGATATTCTACTATGCTTAGAAATTTCTTTATCATAAAATCAATACTTTAAAGTCTACCATGCATGATATGTTAACTATACCAAAGTATATTATGAAGGTATATAAAGTCTATCACACACCAATCTATCAAGCTTTGCATATCATCCTAAAAGAGATACTTATAAGTTTACCATGAATGATATATTAACTTTACCAAAGTCTATTATGAAGGTATTCAAAGTCTATCACACTTTAACCGTCAGTCTATCATGCTTGGCAATTTCATCCTAAAATCAATACTTTAAAGTCTACTATACACGGTCTGATAATTTACCCTAAGTCTATTATAAAGGTCCTTAAAATCTACCACACGTTAACACAAAGGCTATTAAGCTTGGAAATTTCATTCTAAACTCGATGCTTTTTAGTCTACTATGTATGGTATGTTAACTTTACCTAAGTTTATTATGAAGGTCTTCAAAATTTATCATACTACAACCGATTGTCAACCATGCTTACAAAACACATCCTAAAATCAATAATTTAAAGTCTACCATGCATGGAATGTAAACTTTACCAAAGTCTATTATGATGGTATATAAAGTCTATCACATGTCAACACAAAGTCTATCAAGGTCGATATATGTAGGTATGATTCTGCCTTCTAAAGTCTACAACACTTTCAAGTAAACTCTACCATTGACATGTTAAAAGTAAACCAATTCATTTATAGTCTACCCCAAAACAGCTTCTTTAATTTGATAGACTTTTGCAATATTGAATATGTTATCTGTTAATGTGACAGTTTTTATTAATGATATTTTTGTTATTAAGTTTTTTTTCAAAATAAACAAAAGATAAAAATGTACTTAAAATTTTTTTGGAGACTAGTTGAATAATTTTTTTAAAATATGCTCCATTAGACATGATAAATCACTTTTTTTTTTGTTAAAGAGAATTTGTAGTTATTCGGCCGACTTTTTTATGTATTATGTATTCTGATGAATACCTTCGATCACTAATATATCAAATTTCTGATGGAATATAAATTTGGCATTGTTCTAGCTAGTGAACCAACTGTATAACATTATAAAATTCGGAAAATAAATTTTGTCTTATATTAAAGCAAAAATTCACTGCATCAGTTTTCTCATTAATATTATCGATTATATAATTGTACCTCATATAATATTACCCCTCAACATATATGTAATTTTTCTGTAAACTAGAGAATGTTTGTTTGAACATTACTGTTACCAGTGCCGAATGAACGATTTGTACCACCCTAAGCGAACTAAAAAAGTATGCCTTTTTATTAAAAATTAAAAATGATATTAAAAAAACATATGTTAAAATTTGATAATACAACTTCATAAACTGTTTATAGAAAGACAAAAAGTTAAGAAAAAATTATTGAAATACAGCTTTTTTTGCATTTTTCCTGCAAAATCGGTCATTAAACTTGAATAGTCAAGTTTTTCAACCATATCTGTCTCAATCGACAACAAAGCCAACCCATTCAATCTCTCTTGTGACATGGTAGACCGCAAATAATCTTTTATCAACTTCAACTTTGAAAAACTTCTTTTAGCGGTGGCGACTGATACCAGAATAACCAATAATATATGATAAGCAACTTCAGTGTTATGATAACAATCCTCCATCTTTTTCAAAAAATCAAGCACTTCAATAAGCTTCTGAACTTCCATTGGTAAAAATTCTCGGAGAATCTTTAATTCCATAAACAAATCATCACAAACAATGTCTGAATGCGTACCATTCTTTAAAGAAGCTTCCAAATTCAAACATGATGCCTTCAAATTGTCCTCACTTGCGGCTGATAGTCTTTTTTAATCAAACAAAAACCCAAAAGTTTGTTCATACCTTTGGAATTGTTCAAACCTGGATTCCAGAGAAACTAGAGCTTGATCCATGATTGTGTTGAAGTAATCAATCCTGAAGCTCTCCTCTGGTGATAATAACACATTTTCATCAACAATCTCTGTGTCTTCATCATAGTGTTTTTTTCCTTTTAACAATATACTTTTCACAGGAAATTCAGCTTCAATCTCCATATCAGCTGCAATTTTCTTAGTCTTAGTCTTTGCTTCCTCAAACCCTGTCTCTCGATATTTTTGAAAATATGACACAAGCCCTTTCAAGTGGTGAATAACAGCATATATATCAATGTTTTATGACTGCAGGCTCTTGCTTACTGTGTTGACAACAAAAAGAAGGTTATACCAAAGAAGAACTCAAAACCTCCAATTCCATATGTTTCACTTAGAGCAAGAGATTCATCATTACTTCGTGTTCCCGGGTCGTCACTACTTTCAGCCAAGTAAAGTAATACTTCTCTGGTTTCTAAGGCTTAAAACCTTATTGCTCTGACACTTTCAACATGACTTTCCCATCGTCTCTGAGATAAAGATTTAAGTGTTAGTCCTTTAATCATCTCTGTCAAAATGTTCCACCTATTTGTTGATGAAGAAAATAAGCAATATATCCTTTGAACGTTCCAAAAAAAGACACAACTTTTATGGAAGAAGATGCTATATCACATAGCACAAGATTAAGACTCTGACAACCACATGGTGCGAAGAATGTCCTTGAATTAATTTCTAACAACCTCTTTTGAACTCCCTTGTTCTTTCCTTTCATATTGGATCTATTGTCGTATCCCTGTCCTCTCACATCACCAATGTCTAACTCTAGTCCAACCAATGCGTCTTGGAATGAAGCAAACATCCCTTCGCCTGATTTATCTTTGACAATAAAAAATGTCAAAAAAAATTCCTCGATCTGTGGTTGACATTGTATAGACATCCACACATTGGATAACCAAATTCATTTGCTCTTTGTGGCGAAATACTTCGAATCATGGGTCTTCTTTATGATCATAACTTTGATCTCCCTAGCAAGCATTTCAATCATTTCATTCTGAATTGTGTGACTAAGGTAATGAGCGTAGATTTCCTTCTTCTTAATTCGTCTAACATGATCCCTCATCACTGCATCAAACTCAGCAATCATCTTGATAAGACCCAAGAAATTCTCATTATTCGCTTGACCAAGTTTCTCGTTATCTCCACGAAAGGCCAAATTTCTTTAAGCTAGAGTTTTCACCACTGCAAATATTCTCAATAACACTTC
Organism: Lepidium sativum; assembly: GCA_023374145.1. Taxonomy (NCBI): domain Eukaryota; kingdom Viridiplantae; phylum Streptophyta; class Magnoliopsida; order Brassicales; family Brassicaceae; genus Lepidium; species Lepidium sativum. Next base: position 5,154 of record JAKUCM010003840.1, on the reverse strand, counting down.
TCTTTAATGACTTTTCTCTCTATTTAATTCTTCTTGAGCATGCTTATCAATGGCCTGATTTTTCTGTAATCTCAACTCCAACTCTTTCCAACGTGTCATGGATATAACATGATCATGTGAAACTTCAAGTTCTTTCAGCCTTTTCGACAAGTATCACCAATCAGTATACCCTGTGGTTTTCAAGTTACCACCACCTTTTTCATGCTTAAATAACTTGCAGCAGAAACAAAAAGCTTTATCCAAAGCTTTTGAGTATATCAACCACCGCCTGTCTTTTTTTCTCCGTTTACCATGTCTCTTGTGTAAAATGCATGCGAAAAATGCCTACCAGTACTGTCTTTCGGAAACTGATAATGACTTGATATTCTTATCATATGACCCTTTTGAACCAACAAATCCCTCAATCCCATATCAACGTTTTCCCAATTTCCCGGATCAGAAATATCTTTCTCTTGGTGTTCCTTTTCCTCTTCACCTTGATTTTCAGTCTCATCTTGATGAGTCTCTTTACATTCATCTGAATTCTGAATCTCACTATTTTGACAAATATCATCTACATGCTCATCTTCATTTTCTTCTCTTTGAGTAGCTAAATTTTCAAGTTCGGTACTCTTAACTTTCTTTACATACCTGAACATAGAAACTTCTAGTGACTTGATGTATGCTTCTTGTTTCTTCTTCTTATTTATGTTTTCAGCTCCCGATGGTTGGCTCTTTTTTATTCCACATGGTTTGCTTTTGCTTACTTCCGACAGTTGCATTTTGCTTTTGCTTTTGCTGTTCTCTACACACACATGTCTGCACAGAAACAAAAATTAAATTTAATAATACACCTGTCCAAAACAGCAAAACTTCAAGCACATAAAAACGATTATGTGTAAAACCGATACAATAGCAATATAACATCATCAATTGTCTTAACATCATATAGTGACATAAGCTATTTTGGCTTTAGTGCCCAACACTGTTAGTGTTTGTGCTTGACCAAGTCACCACTCACCAAGATGACTAAAAAAAACTTAAACTTTTTTGTTTGATTCTTTTATGAATAATTTACCATTGTTTATTCCTCTAATAGCAAATCTATGATCAATTGATCACTCATCTTCTTCTTTCTAATTAATTAATAACTAATAAATCACTGCACATACTGATATACATTTTTACGAAAACTTTACAATAATGATCAATTGATAATTGATGAATTTGTTGAAGGAATTAAAAAAAAAAGAGTTGAATTTTGTAACTAAAAGCTCTGAAGGAGAATGTGAAAGAATAATTTGTAGCAAGAGGCAAAGAGCAAGAGGAGATCTTTCACAAGAGAGTCGTCGACATAAAATTTAACAATTATTAAGAAGTCACCTAACAATTATTTTATCTAAAAAAACTCAACTAATATTATTCTTACTTAAGAGACCTACAAAATAAAGTTTATTTATATTAATATATATATATATATATATATATATATACATAACTAAAATTTTTTTATATAAAATATATGCTTTTAAAAAGGGCTGTCCCAAGCGGCTGTTTCTCCTTATTGCCTTTTAAATCGGCCGTGACTGTTACTATTATGTTTACGTGGTTTGAGGACTTTGTATAACTTTACGTCACTTTTGTTGTCCTTTAAATGAACCATGCTTCATGATTTTCACGTTCATCTTCTAATTTAAGTACAATGTATATATTGCATAATCGATGGTCCCATTTATGCCGGTCCGTGTAATGAGAGTGTATTTTGTTTTTTTTTTCAAAACTTTTTATATATTTTATGGAGAGCTTGCTTATGTGTATTGGAATTTGGAAAGAGAAAAACACTAGGTATTGGAAACATCAACCATTTCACTTTTAGAAATAAAAATAATTACAACCAAAAACACCTAAAGTGAAAGTCTAGAGTCTTTTAACAAATTTATATTTCATCTCATAAAAATGCAAGTTAATTCCATAAAATCAAATATTATATGCAATATAAAATTTAAATAATTTTTAACACGTTTTTGTGATCACATACCATAAATTTTCAAATTTAAGAACGGATTTCTTGTCGATTTGATCTTTTAATTATCATAATTTTAAATTTTTGATTATATTTCATGATATATTTGATTCTGAGATTGATTTGCTTATTTTAAAAATAGATAGTATATTTGCAAAATAAAACAAGTTAATTAAAAGATTTATTCGTGTGCAGAAAACCCTTATATATGTAAATTACAATAATAGTATGTCGTTGCTTCTTACATGATCATTTGATATAACACTTTGTTTTATGAATCATTGTACCACTAAATTAATCACGAGATAAACCTAGTAATGGTATAACAGTTGTTCACGTTTAAAAAACCAAAAAAGAAATATTAAAACAAGTAAAGAACTCAGCAAAAATATTCTATGTACTCAGGTTCTTTCACTATCGCAGTATCTTTTAATTTTTGTACCAAATCAGAATTGCACCAATAGTCGATTCTCTACATATTTGAATAAGAATATGGTTGAAGACATCATTAATTTTAGTGTTATTTTTTGAAAAAGTCTGTCGCATTCATCAATGCAAGTTATGATGCATTAACTTACATAAAGAAGCAGACATTATGCTTTGACCTCAAATAAAAAGTAAAAAATAGAGCTATTAGAGCATGATTATTGGTAGTTTTTTAATTAGAGTTTCTAAGAATTAAATAATAATTAAATTAGGAAAAAATAGAGTTAAGAAATGTAGTTTTGTTTTGAGCTTAGGTGTAATTAATGGTAATCTCTTTTTAGATGGGTTTCTTTGAATAATAATTAAAAATTTAGATAACTTAATTGTATGAAGGGCCATCTTTATTGAGTCAAGCTGCTGAAATTTTCTCATCCATAAACATGTTCATGAAATCAATGTGAAGATGACTTCTTCTCCACAGGGTATTGTATATTTCTCATTTCTGTTGTTAGAAATGTAAGTAAAGGGCATATTGTATATCATTGTATGTTATTACATCATGATAAATATAATACATGCTCGTAGAGAGTTTGATTATTCTATGCTTCAGTGAACCTTTCTTGACATAGAGATTTCTTCGTAATCTACCCAAATTATACTTACAAATGCAGATAATGAATGAGAGTTGATTCTCTTATGCTACATAGCTATGAGTCTATGACACCAAGTTCATGGAGATCTTTGAGTTTGCCTGGTGTTTGAGTTGATCATGGAGACATAGGTTCACCTCCCGTGTTGAGGCAGAACATAGCTAGGAAGTTAATCAGTATAACCAGTCTACATGTTTTTTTGAAGATTCAGGTCAAGTTGTTGCTTCTTTTGATGATAACTCTGCCTGAGCCAAACAATTGTAAGTCCACTTTTGCTTCGTCATCATCCACAACAGCAGCCTCATCAACATCAACAACCTTACCATCATCATCATCCTTAACAGCAGCATTAACAGCCTCAACTTCATCATCATCCACAACATCAGCCCCATCAGCATCAAGAACTTCAACTACATCATCATCCTTAACAACAGAAGCATCAGCGTAGTCATCGTCGTCATCATCATCATCCTCAAAAGCAGCATCATCACCTTATTTATAATCAGAATCATCAGAATCATCTTCCTCATCATCATCAAAACCTAAAAAGTCATCACCAGCTCCAGTTTGATATTCACCATCAGATTCCACCTTGATCTCGTTGCTTTGCACTGAATTTCTTCGAAGCGTTTTACACATTGTGTCAGGCTCGTAGATACAGAAAGTGAAACACCTAGACCCATCAAACACGAAAGCCAAAAAGTCTATACCTTTGAAATCTCTCTCTTGGCATTCTCTAAGGTGCAATCTCTCATGAAATGAACATCTACAAAAGTGCAAATTTTTAATGCGCAAACTGCAAAATTCAACTTTCGAGAGAAGATATTGCTGCAATAGATTATTCTAGATTCCGAAATGAGCTGACTAAAGGTAAAATACGCATAAGCAAAACATTATCTAAACTTCAACAGAGATATCGTAGAAACAATTCAACCCAATAAAGCTTGAACCGACCTTAAGCTATGAAATCATCAAACCTAAACATGCGGGAAAATATGAAACAGACACCAAAGTCACAGAAGTACTCCAACTTTATCCCAAATTCAGCCCAAAATCAAAGAGATAAACACTATCGAGCAATTTCTATACCAGTGCTCCCTCATTAAATCCGAATTTCACCTCACACAGGGTTTCTCAAAGATTGCAAAAAAGGAAGTAATAAAAACAAACGCATCCAAAACAAAACAATAAAAATGGGATTGAAACATCCACAAAGAATAGATAACGAAAGAGACTTACTTTGATAATCCAAGATTCAACTTCAAACAGATAGAGAAGATTTCAAATCAAAGGAAATTTTGTCGAGAAAGAAATGAAAGAGAGGAAAAAAAATCAGTTTACTTTTTGATACTTCGAGAAAGATTTCGAGAACCAAAGACAAGGGTTTCTTTTAACCAACCAGTCACTACCACGTAGCGTTTCTTAGAAGGCAAAATGTTTCTTAATTAAGAAACGTTTCTCCTATTTTTTATTAATTTTTGATTTATTTTTAATTCTGATTAACCTAAGAAACCCTCTAAAAACTACTGATAATGATGGTCTTAAAGAAAAATATATCTGTTTGACTTATAAACACATTTTTTTTTATATTTATCATAAGTTAAGTACGTGTACTATATGAGCTTCATTGCGTGGAGTGTTGCAGGATTAAAGAATTTGATCATGATTACGAAGAATAAACAGTCTGGCAAATAGTTTTTGTACTTTGTATATTAGTTGACTTAGTGGCTGTCAGCCATAATCTTTTAATATAGTAATTCTTAATACAAAACAACATTTTTATATTTCAAGAATTATTTATGACACACTGATTTTTTTGCTCTAATGTTTTATATGTACATTATCTGGCTAATAATTTTAGTAGCTTATCGATTCGATTTTAGAAATTGAACTCTACAAATAAATTGAATATTATCAATTTAACCGTTGACAAAAAAAATTATAATAAAAACAATGAAAAACAGTGAGTTATGTGGTCCTTTGATTTACTTACAATATTATTATTCACATGTTAGGTAAGAATATGTATTCCAAAAAGTTATGCAAGATTTACACTCATTTGATTTATTTACAATA